>JAJPUD010004940.1:69447-91493 GCA_023553655.1 Myrmecobius fasciatus | reverse complement strand
TAAGTCATATATATATATATATATATATATATATATATATATATATATATATATATATAATAGATTATAGTCTTCCATTGGATCTAGACTAATAGTTTATAGGGACTGCAAGTCAGTTCCTAGGGATAGCTTTTTAGCAGCCTGATTCATTCAACAAATCTTGAAATGTCAAAAATTATTAAAAGTGAGAGGAAAGCTACTCAGGATTATGTGTCAAATGAGTTCCCTTCTTTTTTCTCTAAATTTTTATTTGCTTTGTGTTCAGAGACATAGGCCTTCAGGTCACATGGCAGAAACACCAGTCATTAAGGTCCAGGAGCTTCAAAACTTTCTACCTTTGATATCTATAAATTGTACCATGATGTTTGTAAAAAAAAAAAAAAAAAGGACACAGCTATACCTTGGATATAATGTTTATTTCTTGTTGACATATATGCATCATGATTTGGGTTTTGAGTAAGTTACTATCTTTTAAAAATATATCTAAAAGATATACAGGTAAAATTAAATAAAGTTAGGATAAGAATCAATGATATGCCAAATGTCATAACTGTATTTGGTTGCAGAAATTAAATCAAGTTGTGCTTCAAATACTTTAAACATTTCATTCATTTCACAGATTTGAACATCACCTATATGAATACTAAGCACCATGTTTTCAATTTGCTTTCACCTATATCTATGCATTGGAAATTCTATCTACTGTTTCATTGAAATAATTGCTCAATGGCAATCCACTCATTTAACTTATAGACATGTTTTCTATTGAATTCATTTTAGGAAACTCAATTCAGAATAAAGCAAAAAATCAGTACTAATTGATCTTGGTTTTGATTCTAACAGTTCCCACTCCATTCTAATCCCATCCTCTACTCCAGTTTTACAATACAGTTAAACAATTCATCTCCAAAAGTAGTTGGATCTTTTCTTGAGAAAGCATATGAAAGAAAGAAATACAAACTGAAAGTGGTATTACAAAAGAAAGTAAATCAACATAGCTAAGGATTTTATTTTCAAATAAAAGTCACTCATCACTTATTAGCCACATTTGGAAGTTCCATTTTCACATTTCTTCATACAGTTTCAAAGTATTTTCCATTCAAGATGTCCATAAAATACCTTTTATATGACTTCAATAGTTACATTATTCACTATGGATGTCTTTACTTACTGTTTCTTTCTGTATCTGTATCTGTATCTGTAAAAAAAATCTGTATCAAAGATACAACTTTAAAAGGGGCTATTTGTGTTGAAGATATATGAAAGGGGACACACTTGTAGAGCTGGATACTAAACTCATGATTTCCCAGAAAGCTGTAACATAATCTACTGTACACTATAAAACTAAAAGAGAGAAAAAATTCTGAAATAATTGAGATTCATAACTGTATTAAAAGGTCTTTCTGAAAACTTATAACTAAATATTTAATCTTCACCAGTTCCTAATTTAATAGATTCTATTCCTATTTGCTTAAGTAGTTTCACTCTTTGGACACAAGATATTAACGAGTACCTAAAATCTCATGCTTCCAAATGGCACCATTTTGGGTTGTAAAGATTATAGATAATTAAATTCCAGCTGTTTGTTTTATGAAAGTAAATTATACTTTCTGCAGTGGCTACAGTGCCAATATCTCATTTCTCTTTAGTTCAAAGAATGCTATTTGCTATGGAAGGGATGTGGAAATTATTATTTTAAGGCCCATTTTAAGGTACCAAAACCTTGACCTAAACATTTATTGGATTTTCCCAATTTCATTGAGATTTGGGGAGAGTATAAGAAGATAAGCCAACTATGTCTTTACAGCATGTCTTAATATTTTCACTTCCTCTCCCCCCAAAAATCCTTAAGTAGTATCTGACTTTCAAATGTTATATTTTGTATATAAGATGATATATTTTTTTCTCATTTCCCTTCAAACCATATAATTGCATGTTTTTAATTATGTAAAACATTCAAAAATTCAGTTTATATTGAAAATCCTGTAAAATTGTATTTTATGCAATTTGTTGCTTATGATTGAATGAACAGTAAGAGCCTACTGAATTGTATCAATTTATTGTTTATGTCCAATATCAGCTTTGATAGTAATGTACCTTATTAACATATTGAAAGAGAATGTCAAGACTACAGAACATTGCACGTCTTAAACAAATCTATTGGGAGAAAAAAATAAACATATTACATAAAAACAATATTGGTTTATCATGTTTGTTCTAAATATTTTGTTCTTTGTGTTTATAAATTGTTTGTTTTGAACATTAAATGCATTTTCCCATTGATATTGATAGATCCTTAGGTATTTGGGTTGAGAACACCAGTAAAAGACAGTTATAAGGAAGATCAGTTATTGTAGGGGTCGCCAATGGTAAATTGGAAAAAATTGTAAATTGTAAAAACCTGAATGACAAAAAAGCAACCAGATATACTTTAACAATGGGTTGTTGGGCATGGTAATTTAAGACTTTTACCCCCAGGTGAGTCTAGACTGGCACAAGACCCATTTATAGAGTGGAGAGGGAGAGAAACAGCTGAAAAAGAGAAAAGAGAGCCCAAAGGAACGCTTAAGTATTGTAGAGTGAGAGTAAAATCTAGAGAAATTAATGTGAGGGAAAATGGCTTAGCTAGAATTGTATATTAAGGAGATATTCCCAAGTGAGGAAATTCATGAAGTAAAAGGGAAAAAAGCTGGATGGAGAAAATAAACATTAAAATCAATGTGGTCAGCAACAGAAGAAAGATCATAGAAAGATAGGACAATTAAGACAGAAAGTAGAAATGGTTCTGGAAAAAAGTCCCAAGTCCATAATGAAAATATGAGATGGTAGTACTGGTGGATTTAAATTACTTGTATATCTGATATATATATATATATATATATATATATATATATATATATATATATATATATATATATATAAAACTTCTCTCTGAAGATGCCAAAAACAAGATAGACAATAATAATTTGACTAGCTTTGAAAGTTTCCCACTTTAAGAGGAACCTATAAGGGGAACATCTATTCTGGTTCTGATTCTCACAAAACAAGAAAGTATTAATTGCTGGTTTGTTGATTGGTTGTTGAATTAGAAAGGAGTGGAAAAAATGAACATTACATCTTAGAATTTGAGATAAAGATTAGCTGACCACAGTGTCTGATATGCACTCTAGTTTTATACAGATTAGATTTCCAAGGTTTCATAGGAAGGATAGGCAAAATCCTATGAAGAAGCAATCAAATATGATGTTTATTTACATGGAATTCAACAATTAAACTGGGTTGTTTGTAGAAAAGAATAAAGACAGAGCAGGAAACAGAGAATAAATACAAAAATATGACTAGGGAAATCAGGAATGCTACATCTCAGAATGAGGCACAGCTAACCGAAACAGCTAAAGACATCAATTTTGTTGTTTTTGTTAAATTAGAGGGGAAAGGTGGGGAGAACAATTTGGTGGGTTGGATGAGTTTAGATGGCCATTAGAATTAAAATAGTTCAGCCTTGAAATGGATTTCCAAAGATGAGTTAATTAATTCATTCGTGGAAACAGAACAATATCTCCAAAGAATATATCTTTAATTTCAATTCCAAATCATCTGAAAGGAGACATTAGCAGTGCAATGGCAATATATCTCAGTTTCCTGAGATTAAAGTACACACACACACACACACACACACACACACAAACACATACTTATTTTTAAAACAAGCTTCTAAGTAGCCATGCCTTCACCATCTTGAAGTTTTGGAGCATATTTTCTAAACCAAAGTATTTGACTTTTCATCATCTCTATGGCATTTTATCTGATTACAATCATTTCACATCTCTCAGATTTTGAGATCTTCTCAGCTTCTGAATCCAGCATGTAGTGAATTATCTTTGTGTCCTTTGTAAATGTGATGTACAACCCATACATGCTACTCAAGTTAGACCAAAGGGCTATCAAACTGGGTGTACCCTTTGATCCAGCAGTGTCTCTCCTGGGCCCGAATCCCAAAGAGATCATAAAAAGGGCAAAGGACCCACATGTGCAAAAATGTTTGTGGCAGCCCTTTGCGTAGTGTCAAAGAACTGGAAACTGAGTGGCTGCCCATGAGTTGGAGAATGGCTGAATAAGTTATGGTGTATAATGTTATAGAATGTTATTGTTCCATTTTTTTAAGAAGACAAAATTGTTTTTTCATATAATTGGTAAAAAATAAAATATTCAACTGAATTTAGAACAGAACTAATAAGTGATCATGTTATTCAAATTTTTACTATAAGTTTCCATTGGTTTAGAATCAATCACAATATTTTATATAATTATAACAGCAAATAGTGAAAATTCAAACATAAATTAATTTATTTGAAGTTAGAAGACCTAAGTTCTTCCCCATAGTATCCTATGTAACTTTAGAAAATCAATTAACTTTTCTGGACCTTAGTTTTATATCTGTTAAATGAAGGAAGATCCTCTTCTAAGTCTGAATCTATAGTCCCATGTCATCTTTGTCAAGATAGATAACAGAGATTGTTCTAAATCTGAGTTTCAGGAGAGGAACTGGTGAATGTGAATCATGAGTTTGTTTTAGATGAAGTATGAAAACTGGTATGAGAATATAAATAGATACCTTATCAGTAGACTTGTTCATTCAATAAAATATAGACTCTACTAGGGAATAGAATTTCGAACTGGAAAACTAATTCAAGAGCTATATCAAGAAGGACATCCCTTCTCCACTTCAATTCCTGGTTCAGGTATCATATAACTGCAAACCCAGTGACATGCTATGGTAGGATGCTATGTACATTTTTAAAATCCTTAACTTTAAGGTTTGAAAATATCAAACAGCTGATTTGTCATAGTTCGGACTTGCCTTACCTTAATTTGAAGTGTGACAAAATAACACCAGCTTGAAACTGAAATTTTAGTTAAATCACAGCAATAGTTTTTGCCTCTCCATATGTATCTATGTAAAAGCTTCTGTAAGGACACACTCATTATTGCAAAAATTTAACCTATTTTAGATTGCTTGCTGTCTTGGGGAGGGATGGGAAGAGAACAAGATTTTGCAAAGGTGAATGTTGAAAGCTTGTGGTTTGAGACTAGCAACAACCCCCTTCTTCCTTCCTGAGACTAAGAAATGTTCACTGTTTTAGTCCATCCCAAGGCCAGAGATAAGGACCCATATTTCTTTGACAGACATCCTCGAAGGATAGCCTGATGGTGTAAAGATATTAGAACTGACTGTCTCATGACAAAACACGTTCTTCAAAATTGGCAAAATTCCTTGAGGCAAGAATAGAATGGTAAATATCAAGAGAACTGGATCTCTAAATTTAACCCATTACAGGCTGACTTGAATTCTGAACTAAAATCAAAAACAGAGAACCATGACTTAAGCAATTACAGGACATCAATTAATTGCAATTAGGACCAATACAAAAACAACACAGGAGTAATTTCAATTTTTTTCATCTTTCATTTTTCTTTGTGTTCTTATCCTGTGACAGTCATCATGACATAGTATATTTCAGACTAACCTCAGTGTCAGAGATTGTTGAATACTCTTCTAACTATGTGATTGTGGTCAAATCATTTAAACTCTCAGGGCTTCAGGCAATTATTTAAATTTAAGCAAAATTTCTTATCTGAATTGCTCTTTTTCTTTTTTCTCTATGCTCTCTCATTTGATGATCCCATTCCCTCTCATAGATTCAAACATAAACTCTATGCAGATGATTCCCAGGTATATTGATCCAATCCTAGTATTTTTCTGGAACTCTACTCCTACAATACCAACTATCATTGGACATATTGAACTGGATATCCCATCTCAAACTTCGTATCCTCAAAACTAAACTCATTATCGGACATCACCCCTTCCAAGAAACAAAGAAACAAACAAAAAACCTTGGTCAATTTATAAACTTCCCTATTATTATCAAGGGCATTATCATTCTTCTAAGTCATCCAAGTCTGTGACTTCTTAGACCATCCTTGACCCATCTTGAACAATATCTGATAAATTGCCAAATCTTCTAACTGGTTTCCCTGCCTCATATTTCTTCCCATTTCCATCCATCCTTCCTGCTACTGAGAAAGTGATTTTCTTAAAACTCAGGTGTACCTGTTTGAACTTCCTATTCAATAAAGTTCAGTGACCACCTATTACCTTCTAGGATCAAATAGAAAATTCTTTAGCTTTTAAAAATCTTCACAATTTGTTATACAACTTAGCTCATTTAAACTTAGGGACAATAGAATGTCCATAAGGTTCATACGGTTTTCACCTCTTTCACCTTTAGGAAATTTGTTTTAAACAAATTTATAAATTTAATTCTATTCATCCTATCTTAAGTCAAAATGTAATATTCTATAAAACTTCACATTTACTATGATACTGCTTCCCTAGGGTTTTATGGAGCTAGAACAAAATATTGACAGGAAATTTAAAAAGAACCATTAAATATGCAGAAACTTCAACATCAGAAGCTTTAAACTCTATCAAGACTGGTCCATCAAAAGCTCCCACTTTAAAAAAAAAGTTGTGCTTACAGTGCATCAATCACATCTTCTATATACAAGTCTGCACAGTTTTTATCTTGAAACTAATAGTGAGTTGTTCTTGACTTTGTATTCTTATCAAAATCACCTTCTTAGCTGTACACAAAACATCTTTCCAGTAATATACTAATTTTTTTCTTATCCTCATCCTCAAAAATTATCCTCAAAAACTCCATTTTTCTTAGTTCAATCAAGCCTTTCTTTATACCTCCCTTGTCCGTGGAAAAATATGGTACAATATTCTTTTCATATTTTTTCCTTTTATTTAGCTATTTTTTCTTGTCTTTGACTGTTTAGACTTCATAGTTCACCCAGTTGGAAATATGTACAATAGGTGGGCCTGGATATTCATTTTTGATATTTGAATAATGTTTAGTACAGAAGAGAAAATAGTGATGATTTTAGAGGCATTTGGATTGTTTTTCTTCCTTATCACTTTTGGAAAGACTATACATTTTCATTTCTTGGACATACTGAGCTTTGTCATCTTTTGCAAAGTCTTCAGATTTTGATTTTTCTTTTTCAGATGTGGTTTTCTATTTTGCAAAACACTTTTTTTTTTTGCAGAATTGTATAAAGTATACAAGAGTGTCTAGGACATGACTTTTATATTGTGCCTGATAGGTCTGCAAGAAGAAAGCATAAAAGTATTGTTCTGCTTGTTAGAATATACTTTACTTATTCTGATTCATGCTTTTCTCTCCCAGTTGTGGGAATTTATCTTTGTTCCTCACTATGCCCAGTGCTATAGTTTCCCAGAGGCTCCTTCCAAACGGTTTTGCCACCATCCTTAACTGTATATGTAAGAATCTGTTCTCAGTACTCATCTCTCTTGACCTTTCTGTAGCATTTAGCATTGATAACATCTCCCCAGCTTCTATGCATTCCTTTGCCTGGGGTTTCCTGGTTGTCTTCCTACTTATCTGACTGTTTCTTTTCAATTCCTTCTGCATGTTATATATCGATGTATACCAGAGTCCTAGGCGTTTTTTCTCTTTATATTCAATGCCAAAGCTCATCTGTCATTTTCAGGCAGTTGACTCTGAGAGCTACATAGATCTTCTGAGTTCTCATATCATTTCACTAGGACATTTCCTATTATATGTGTCATAGATTTCTTGGATTAAACATGTCCAAAACAGAATTTATTATATTTTCCCCATATGCTTTTTTTCTTAACTTGTCTAATTCTATCAGTGATAACATCATTCTTCCAGTAATGCATGTTGTAGACTTCAGAATCTTATTTAGCTTGTCTCTTTTCTTCACCCTTTATACTCTTGTTGAGCCTAATGTCTCCTGCATCTTTTTCCTTTATTCCACTCTCATAAATGCTAAATTTGATAAATAACAAAAAGCTATGTTTTCTCACTCCTTCCCTCTACCTCCTTTTGAGAAAGAAAGAAAAGTTAAAAGATCTGGTGTAAACATACATAGCCAAATGAAAGAAATGCCTACATTGGCCATGTCCAAAAAATGTTTCAATGTGTACTCCAAACTATCACTTTTCTCATTATGAGTCATTTGTATAAAGATTTGATCACTTCATTGATCATAGTTCCAAAGTTTTTCAGAGTTGTTTGTTTTGTCCGAGAGTATATCATTTTTTCCTGGTCTTTCTCACTTCACTTTGCATCACTTTATTACGTCTGTCTAGGTTTCTCTTAAATCATTCCTTTCATCTACAACATAATAGTATTTCATCACATTCATATACCATATTTTGTTCAATCATTACAATTGATGATCATCCTCTTGGTTCCCAATTCTTTGCCACTTCAAAAAGAGATATTATAAGTATATTTTATGTCAGAGTTTATTTTCTTTAAAATTAACTTGTCCCTTAATCTACTCTCCTTTTTTCTCTTCTTCCTGTTTTTCCCTAATTGAGTGAAATGTATTTCTATATCTGAGGTGTTCAAGATGCTCAGAGAAAATTAACACCTCCGATGAAAAGGCTTGCTGAGACTTTTTTAGGACTGCTCATCCACCTTTGATGTCCATCTTCACCCAATTCTCATCTTTGGCTCCAAAAAGCATTAGCATGTGCCACAATCATATCCAGGTAAATCATCTCAGTAGATGGTCTAAAACAAGTTTAGGGTAAACTTGTGGGTGACTTAGGGAGACATCTACCTCAAGCACATGCAGACTTTCCCTGAAGAAAAGGATGAGAAGAATTTGTTTCAAATCAGCTGAAGTGCTTAGAGCATGATCAGGAATAAGAGACACCAAGGTCATCCATTCTTGGGCCATCACCAGTTGTCTTGACTTTTTTCCTGTCACTAAACTTCAATGAATGAGGAAGAGAAAGAGAAAGAAAAATGACTATTCATATCCCTATCCCACTTAAATACAATTTCCACACAAGTCAAGACATCATCCATGATGTCTTCAAAAAAGAAGGACAAACAACAAGCCTGAACTACTTTCCTGAGTTTTTATGGGAAGGACAATAAATCATTAACAAAGTCTATTTAAGAACCTCCTTAATCTTTGACAGAAACACTATGTCACCAGTAAACATTTAAATGCATAATGAAAAGATTATTTCTTTTTGGAGAGTGGTTAGAATATGTGATCATGTAGCTTACACATGCCTCTAACCACTCAACTCTCTTTAACCATATGGACAATGAATATTTGCTTTTCCTGTTTTTCTTAACCCATTGCAGAAACTAGAAGATTTTGTTGGCCAATTCTCTTTGAGACAGAGATTCAAGGTCAAAATTATTCTTATTCATTAAATGTAGTAGACTTAATTCTGTTCTATACTGTGAAAACTGTAGCATGTTTAACAGAAATAGTCATTTGCTTAAAAGATTTCAAACAAGAGATAAAATTGTACCTTGGGTGGACTGAGAATGGTACTAGTCCAGAATTTCTACAAAGGAAGAGTAGAAATCATACTAAAATCATATTTGGAATGGAAAGTACCTCCAGTCATATATATATGTATACATATATATGTATGTATATATATATGTATATATATATATGCCACAAGTTAAATTCTGTCTTAATATAAAAATATAAAATGACTGTGATATTGAGTTGTCTTTGTTAAAAGTGATATCATGGATAATTTCCTAAGTTCAAATTTGGCCTCAGAAAATTTGTGACACTTGGCAAGTCACTTAACCCTCTTTGCCTCAGTTTCTTCATCTGAAAAATAGCAAAATAGCATCTCTCAGATCTGTTGTGAACTTAATGAGATAATATTTGTAAAAAAAAAACTCTTTTGAAAACAAAGTACTATGTGCATGCTAGATATAATCATTATCATTATTACAATTATTATTGTCATCATCATCATTTTTATTATTCACATTCTTCTTTTTATATTTAATAGTATTTTTTCCAGTTATAAAGATAGTTTCCAATATTCATCTTTGGAAGATTTTGAACTCCAAATTTTTCTCCCTCCTTCTCATCCCTCCTCACTACTCAATATAGCAAGCAATCTGACTTAGGTTGTACATGTACAATGATGTTAAACCAATTTCCACATCAGTCATCTTGTAGAAAAAGAAACAGATAGAAAGGGGGAAAACATAAGAAAGAAAAAAAGACAAAAAAGTGAGAATACTATGCTTCAGTCTGCATTTAAACTCCATAGTTCTTTCTATGGATGTGATTAGCATTTTTCATCAAGAGTCTCTTGGAATTGTATTGCTGATGAACCGATGCTGAGTGAAATCAGCAGAACCAGGAGAACATTATACACAGCAACAAGACTATACGATGATCAATTTTGATGGACATGGTTCTCTTCAACAATGATGTGATTCAAACCAGTTGTGCTGCGATGAAGATAGTCATATACATCCAGAGAGAGGCCTGTGGGAACTGAGAGTGAACCACAACACAGCATTTTAATGCTTTCTGTGAATATTTCCATGCATTCTGTTTTCCTTCTTAGGTTGTTTTTTTTTTTTCTTCTTCTATTTCTAGATCTGATGTTTCTTGTGCAGTAAGATAACTGTATAGATATGTATACATGTATTGTATTTGTCATATAATTTATCCTATCTAGCATGTATTAGATTACCTGTCATCTAGGGGTGGGGGGCGGGGGGAGGGAAAGGAAAAGCTTGGGAAAAAAAAGTTTTTTTTGCAAAGGTCAATGTTGAAAGGTCACTCATATGTTTTGCAAATAAAAAGCTTTATTAAAAAAAAAGGAATTGTATTGCTGAGAAGAACCAGGTGTGGGATCTTAGTAGGCAAAAGTTATAACAAGAACTTCAGGAGTCACACTATTAGAGTGAAAGTCATTACAAGGACACAGAGTCCAGAAAATAACATTTTGTGTCTGGGAACTTCTTCACACTGACCAGAACACCAACTTAAGTGTCTCAACATTTAACCTTCTATACTAGCCTTGCACCTGAATTCTGCAACCAGGCGCAATAATGAGAAGTAAATAAAAACTCTAGCCACAACTTTTCTAATATATACAGTGACTCTCTATAGCCCTTCCTCTCTCTGTTTGCTTTCTATATTTGCCATGGGATTTGGGGGGGTCTATTTGGGGAGCCAATGGATAATCTGGCTGCTATTCCAGGCTTAAAATTTGCCCATTGATTGGGGTTACCTCTTGGTTGAGGGAGGCTCAGAGTTCCTTTTGGTTGGAGAAGTTTGGAACTAACCACATGGCAGAGATCAGGATCCCTTGAATCATCTGGCAGCCCTACATACTATGCCCCTCTGTAAGTAACCCATATGATTAAATGGATTATATAATCATACTGGAGATTCCAGCCTCCTTCTTTAATATGCTGGCCCCTTTGCTGGAAGGGTTTCACCTGGGGATCAGGGGGCAAAGCTCAGAGTTCCCTTGGTTGGGGAACTCGAGACTCTACGAGCAGCAGAGGAAGCAGGATACCAAAAAATGGGGAAAGCAAGTGTGAAGCCAGGAGCAATTCTGGGATGGTCTGAGGGAAGCACCTCCTGGGCACAGGGAAGTCTCCCAAATGCCAAAGGGCCTGGGGTCCTTCCTCACTGAAATGTGCTTCATCAGATTGGGCAAGAAGTGGTAGCTGATGTGAGATGGCTGCTGCTTACTGCATTAAGGGAAGCCATCAGTAAGTGTCTTGACTTGGGAGAGTGAAAACTAGAAGCAAGTGGAGGAAATGAAACTAGAAACTAGAGAGAGAGAGAGAATGTACTCACTGCAGTAAAGATTATATGAGATACAATGGTGAAAAGAAATAAAGATAAAAGTGCAGTTTTCAAGGGGATTTTATTAAATTCCTCTAAAGGGATATGCATACAGAAGGCAAAGTGAGAAAGTTTAAGCATGTAGAAATGAGAGGAGCATGGACAGAAAGGAAGTTGTAATTTTTTTTTTTTGCTCTGATAGTATGGACAGAGGGTTTGAGAGTTTTGGAAACTTGTGAGAAAAAAGTTTACTCTAACTTTAAGGCTCTGGAAGTAAGTAGCCTGTATATACATGATTATCAAGAGGCAGGTTCTGAGGCCTTGTCAGTGAAAGTTTCAACGTAAAATATGCCTACACTTGAATGGGCACTCAAATCCTTTCCTGGCTCACAAAAAAAGAAAGAGTTTGTGTGGAGCAGGACACAACCTAAAGGTAATTGAGTTTAATTGGAATATCTTGTTAAATTTTAGTGAGTTTAACAAACTAAAGTTAAATATTGGTCAATTTAAAAATATCTATTTTGATTGTCATGTGTATGTACCCAAATTGGAAACTTGACTATAAATTATATGAGACTCCTATCATTTCTGTAATAGATTATGTTCTATCTAAATTCTAAGACTTGCACTGTTTCCTCCTTAAAAATGAAAAAGAATCTTATTTAAGGGAATAGAAGGGGTAAACCCCAGTCTTTTTGAAAACTCTCAAAGCTGCAATAGTTTGGGCAAAGAAAATCTTACCAGTTAGGTCTATTACTGAGTGATGAGATTCAATAAATACTAGATGAAATATGGAAAAAGCAGGGTGGGGAAGGACTTGTAATTACTATGTGTGGACTTGAGGAGATTTAATGAAAGCTTCATCTGGATTGACTCTTATTCAGAGCAGTCTGTCTTGGGTATAAGGGTGAGCATCAGGTTTAATCTATCCCTCCCCTCAATTCCCAGGGCGTGGGGGGGGGAAGTGTGATGGGGCAGGGGAGGGAATCAGAGGGCATAGTCCATGGCAACTCTAAGGGTAGATAGGTGAACTAGCAGGATCAGCAGGCACATCCCCTTCCCGGGGGTCCCTGTAGATTCCCCTTAATTTGTAAACTTGCCAAGTTTCTTGAAACCATATTGAGAGCAAGGTCAGCCCTGGGGAATCATACAGTTTGGGATATGAAGTGAAATTGCTATTTGGCATAAAATTTCTTGGTAACTGATATTGTTTGGAGTCTTTAATTTAGGTATAATTGTCTGATGGATCATAAAATCAGTAATTTAGTATTTCAGAGAAATATCACAGGCTACTTAAAGAGAATGTGATATTGGATTGTTACAAGTCTGTGTCTGGGCAAAAACCATGAGAGCAACTTTAGATCTTTCTGCCATAATTTCCCTATTGTCCTCCTTTGACCAAGAATGTTTCCTACCTGATTATTCTTGAGTCTGGCTATGAGATGGAATTGCAACTCCATGTCTGGCTGTCAATTCTGCTTCTTACCTGAAGTAAAACAGAGTGAAGGCTGATTGACTCTGCTAGATATGGACCCTTAGGCTTAAGTGTGAAGGACCAGTTTGATGCTGTTATAAGCATGTCTCTGCTGGGTTTTTTTTTTTGTTGTTGTTGTTTTATAACAAATTTCTATAAACAGGGCAAATACCAGCATAATGAATATATACAAGAGCTTGCTGTTTTCAATATGAATATGTAGTCATTCAATATCTCAAATAATTAGACAAATTAGTACTCAACCAAAACATCTAGATGTCTATGTCTGTATGAAATAAGGAATTTAAATGCTTCAAAATGAATAATTGGGTATTGATACAACTGTGTGTGGGATCTAGATGTTATTCTATTGAGTACTAAAACTAAATCAGAAACATCCTCAGTTTGATTTGGAGAGGAGAATTTTAGTGAAGTTTTCTTAAAGAGTTTGCAGTTTATAAAATATAATTGTTACGTCCATAGAAAAGTCAATTTTATTCAAGTTTATTATTATTAATGTGGAAATATCAACTATTTGTATACTGTTTGTCCTTTGATATGAACTGTTTTGGAATTAATTACTTAAGAACCCTCCCAAGTTTTTTATTATAATTGGAGTAAAGTCAACCTCTTATATAAATTCATTTGTGTAAGCATTGAATTTAGAGGTAGAAAGCCTCTATCTGCAAGAGTATTGTTATCTATGTTTTCATGTATAGGATTGAATCCTCAATAGCATCTTATCCTCTTTAAGGAATGGGAATCAAAGTAGAAAATTTTGAGAATAATAAGGTCAGGCAATCTTTTATGTCAAATATATATGATTCTCATGGGACTTGTAATAAGTTTCCTGAAGTTCAAGTGCACTCTGAGTTCCTAGTTTGGTGTTCCCTGTTTTAGTATTGTTATTCATTAGATTAGAACCATAAGTTCTAATTAGAACTGTGAGTTGGTTTTCACAACATGAACTTGTTATTGGAGAAGTAAAATTTGTGCCAACTTGTGTTGATATCTGTTTTGTAAAAGATCTTTGTAGGAGCATCTGAAGAGTCTACTCAGTAACTTGGAACCAGGAAAACAATTCTATGGCAGAGTTGCCCCTAAAGGAAAAACATTTTCCAGCTGTTCCAGAGACCAGACAACTATTTGGAATGTTTGACTTCCATGATAAAATTTGCTAATTAAATAGACATTAGGAATGGATTGATGGTTATTATTGTGATATCAAATGCCATTGGAATGGAAGAAAATTGTAACAAATGTGTTAATTTTCATGTGTTGGTCATCCTATCCTGCCTGAGCTTCCATTGCTTATGTGGCTATACCCTTTCCTTCTGGCTATACTCCCCCAAGAGAGGGCCTTAAAAACCCCAATATAGAGCTGTCCTATGGACCTTGTGGAAGGTACTCAGGAGGAATGCATAGATGACATTCAGAATATGGAGTCATTTGGGGTGAAAGGCATATTGAAGGGGTTGAAAGCCATAACAATGGGGAAAAGCCATTGCAAGGCCACAGTGTCCAGCAAATAACATTGCTTACATCTGGGAACTTGCTTACATCTGGGAACTTGCTCATACCAACCTGCACACAGCTTTGTGTCTGAACATCTAACCACTTGCACTGGCCAGGTTCTGCAACCAGGCCCAAGACTGAGCAGTACATCAAAACTCTAGCGAAAAACCACACTAATCTATGAAGTGATGGTCTATAGCTCCCCCTCCCTTTGTTTGCTTTCTATAATTGTTGTGGGACTTTTTTTAGGGGGAGGGGTGCTTTGTGCAAATCTACTGTCTGGCTGCTGCCCCAGACTGCATATTTGCCCCTTGGTTGAGGCAGGCTCAGAATTTTTTGGGTTGGGGAACTCTGGACCTGACTGAATGGCAGAGATCCAGATCTATTGAATCATCTGGCAGCCATCCCAGACTGTGCCCCTCTGTATGTAATGCAGATTATATAATTATAATAAAGCTCCTGTCTTTTTCTTTGATATCAGTCTGCTCTTTTGGTAAATGAGTTCCTCTTGGGAAGGTATGGGTGGGGAGGAAGGCTCAACCCTGATTGAGGAACCCTGGACCCTACATGTGGCCCTAATAGTTAATCATTACACAATGTTGCAGTATAATATTATTCTGGTTCTGCTTATTTCACTCACCACCTTGGTTACATTGGTTTTGCTTGTGCAAAAAAAAACTTTAATATAATCAAAATTATCCATTTTATATTTCATGATGTTCTCTATTTCTTTAGTTACAGATTCTTCTCTTCTCCATAGATCTGATAGGTAAATTATTTCTTGTTTATAGCATCACCCTTTGTTTCTAAATTATATACCAATTTTGACCTTATCTTAGAATAGGATATGAAATGTTGGTCAATACCTAATTTGTGCCCTATTATTTTCCAGTTTTCCCAAAAGTTTTGTCAAATAGTGAGTTCTTATCCCAATGGTTGGGGTCTTTGGGTTTATCTAACACTATAGATATTTCTTAATTTGTCTTGTGTGACTAACCTATTTCCCTGATTCACCACTGTATTTCTTAGCCAGTACCAAATTGTTTTGAAGATTGACACTGTATATTATATACTTTAAATCTGATATGGCTAGGCACCCTTCCTTTGCAGTGTTTCCTTTTAATTTCCTTGATATTCTTAACCTCTTGTTCTTCCAGATCAATTTCATTATTTTTTTAAGCTTTGTAAAAAAATTTTTTAGTAGTTTGATTGTATGGTATTGAATAAGTAAGTTAATTTTGGTAAAATTGTATTAGCTCAGGGAACGTAGGAGCAATTGATTTTTTCCAATTTTTTTATATCTTTTTTTGTGAAAAGTGTTTTGCTATTGTGTTCATATAGTTTCTGACTTATGGTGGTGGGTAGACTCTCAAATATTTTGTATTGTCTACAGTTATTTTAAGTAGAATTGCTCTTTCTATTGCTTTTGCTGCTGGTCTTTGTTGTTGATACATAGAAATGGTGATGATTTATGTAGGTTTATTTTATATATTATAACCACAAAAGTTCTTAATCATTTCAAGTAGTTTTTAAGTTGATTCTCTAGGATTCTGTAAGTATACTATCATACCATCTGCAAAGAGTGATAGTTTTGTTTCCTCTTTGCCTATTCTAATTCCTTCAATTTCTATTTCTTATAGCTAACATTTCTAGTATAATATTAAATAATAATAGTGATAATGGGCAACTTTGTTTTACCCCAAACTTATTGGGAATGTTTCTAGCCTTACATATAATGCCTGCTAATGGTTTTAGATATATATTGTTTATCATTTCAAGGAAAAACTCCATTTATTCCTATGCTTTGATGTTTTAATAGGAATAAGTGTTGTGTTTTGTCAAGATTTTTATGCATGAGGTTTTGCAAAGATGAATGCTGAAAACTATCTTTGCATGTATTTGGAAAAATAAAAGATATTATAAAAATAAAATAAAAGAATAACTTTAAACCTGTTTACCTACAAAAAAGTTTTTTATGTATCTATAAAGATGATCATATGATTTGTTAGTTTGGTTATTGATATGGTCAATTATGCAGATAGTTTTCCTAATATTGAACTAGCTCTACAATCCTGGTGTAAATATCCCTTGATCACAGTGTGTTATCCTAGTGATAAATTACTGTAAAGAAAATAACTAACAGTGAAATGAGCAGGACCAGGAGATCATTATACACGGCAACAACAGTACTATAAGACGATCAATTCTGATGGACATGGCTCTCTTCAACAATGAAATGTTTCAAACCATCTCCAATTGTTCACTGAAGAAAGCCATATACACCCAGATAGAGGGATGTGAAATGTGGACCACAACATAACATTCTCATACTCCTTGATTGATGTTTGCTTACATTGTGTTTCCTTTATCTGATATATCTTTTGTGTAGATAAGATCTTTCTTGCACAACAATGATAAGTTTGGAAATATAAAAAAAAGACAAAGAAAATAACTAACTAATTAGTTTGGGGTCTCATTCCAGTTGTTTAAATCTCAATTATTCAGTGAACTAGAACATTTCCCTTTAAATTAGTAATTTCTCTTATTTCTTTATATTTAAATAAATAACAAAATCACAAAAATATGTGATTAGTAAACAAATAAAATCTATAATAAACATAAAGTTCCCAAAATTCCTACAGACATTATGCTTAGTCCTCTGTGTATGTGTGTGTGTGTGCATGTATGCATATATGTGTGTACTTAAAGTAATTTGGCTATAATCTGTGTCACTGACACCCAGACCTTTTAAATATGAGTAGTTCACTCTACTTTGGTAACTCAGTCTCAAATCATTCACTTCAATTCAGATAATGAATAAAATCTATTAAATATTTTCTTCCTATTTCCTTTTCAGCATTATTCTTATCTTCTCTTCCATTAGCATAGGAAAGAATATTCACAAAATATGCTATACTGCTAATTCCTCAAGAACTCTTCTTAAAATTATTTGTAAAATTGCTTTATAACACAGTAATTGAAACAGGTCCCAAAAAAGATATTTCTCTTCACCTTTTTCCTGTCTTTTCCACAGTTTCTTCATAAATCCTCCTGGTTAACAGACAAACTCACATATGCTATCCCAAAGTCTTACTGCAGTTATATTAGGATAAAAAATTAGATTACTTAAAGACTTAAAAATATACATAAATACAAATATACATTTATATTTATTATGGTCTTATATGTGTTTGTGAATATGTAAATATAAAATACAAAGATTTTAATAGCAAAACTGCACCAAGATATTCTAGATACTTTGTATTTATGAGTGGGTATACATATGTATCACATTATGGTATAAGGGCTTGTGCAGTTCAATGAAACTATGAGCTATGCTATGCAGGCTTACCTAAAAAGGATAGGTCATAGTGGAGAACTCCGACAAAAAAGGTGATTCACGGGGTGGAGCCATGGTGGCGGAGATCAGACAGGATTCTCTGTAACCTCCTCTAACCTCCCCTCAAACCAACAAAATATGAAGCCTCTAGACTGATTCTGAAGCAAAAAAATCCACAATATCCAAAGAACAACACGATTCTAGAAGAAGATACTCTGGAAGAACCTCAAAACAGGTCTGTTTTAATGGGGCAGGGGGTGGCCTACTGAACCCACACTGCAGCACAGGGAGACTGGGGCAGGGAGCTGGAACAGGAGTCAGAACAGGAGTGGGAGCGTTGTGCTTTTCACACACCTGGGAGTCTTCTGCGAGCCTCTTGGAACAATTTGTCCTGATTGTGGGCAGGTGGTTTGGAGGGTCTGCCTTTTGAGGGGGATAGATTGTGAACCACTGAACCCCTGATGAGCATCGTAACTAGCTGCCATTACACAGCACCTTAAAGCAATCAATCAAACAACAGGTCTGATAAGCACCAGAAATAATTCAATCAGCTGAGCTGCCCAGCCCCTGACATAATTCAATCAGCAGAACTGCCCAGTTCCTGAAATAACTCAATCAGCAGAACTGCCCCAGGGCAAATTAAAGCAGCTGTCCCACCTTTGCCCTAAACAGACCTCACACCTTTAAAAAAAATGAATAAAAAACCAAAAAGAGCTCTCACCATAGACAACTTTTATGGAGAGAGGGAAGAACAGACCTCAAATCCTGAGGTCCCTAAAGGTAAAGCAACTCCAGAAAAAGCCCCAAAGAGAGACATAAACTGGTCTCCATGTCACAAGGCTTTCTTTGAAGATTACATAAAAAATCTTAAAAGAGAGTTAGAAGAAACGTGGGGAAACGAAATGAGATCACTGCAAAATAAAATAGAAAAAATGGAAAAAGAATGCAATGAACAAAAAAATGTAATTGGTCAATTGCAAAAGGAACTAAAAACAGTAACTGAAGAAAATAAGACATTAAAAATTAAAATCGAACAATTGGAAATTAATGACTCATCAAGACTTCAAGAATCAGTTGAACAAAAACAAAAAAATGAAAAGATAGAGAAAAACATGAAATATCTCCTAGGAAAAACAACTGACCTGGAAAATAGATCTAGGAGAGACAATCTAAGGATTATAGGGCTTCCTGAAAGCCATGATGAAAAAAAGAACCTGGACACTATATTCCAGGAAATCATAAAAGAAAACTGCCCTGATATTTTACACCCAGAAGGCAAAATACTCCTTGAAACAATCCACCGATCACCTCCTGAAAGAAACCCAAAAATTAAGTCCCCCAGAAATATCGTGGCTAAATTCCAGAACTATCATACCAAGGAAAAGATATTACAAGAAGCCAGAAAGAAACAATTTAAATATCGGGGAACTACAATTAAGGATCACACAGGACCTAGCAGCTTCTACTTTGAAGGATCGAAGGGCCTGGAATCAGATATTCCGAAGGGCAAAGGAACTTGGATTACAGCCAAGAATAAGTTACCCTGCTAGATTGAGCATTATCTTCCAGGGAAGAAGATGGTCTTTCAATGATATAGGAGAATTTCACCTATTTCTACTGAAAAGACCAGAACTGAACAAAAAATTTGATCTACAAACACAGAACACAAGAGAAACATAAAAAGGTAACAAGAAAAAATAACTCTTGAGATCTATATTTATGTTATAGATACTTATAGAATGAGGGTTGATTTTATGAATCGATTATTACATTATGATTATGAGATGATTACTGTGATTTTATGATTATTATCATATGATTACTGTGATTTTATGATTATTATTATATGTTTATTTTGATTTTATGAATCTTATGATATGATAAACTGAAAAAGAAGTTAGAGGTAAAAAAGGGATAACCCTGGAAGAAGAGGAAAAGGAGGTAAAATAAGGGAAATTACATCACATGTAGAGGCAAAGAAAACCTATAATGATTGAGGGGAGAAAAGGCAGGGGAATGAGAAATGGGTTAATCTCCATCACATCAGATTTGGCTCAGAGGGAATAATAGACGTACTTATAAGGAAACTGGAGGGAAAGGGGGGAAAAAGGGGGTGGGTGGGGCTCTAAAGGGGAAGGATTGTTTGAGGGAAGTGGTTTTCAAAAGCAAAATAGTAGGGAGGAGGGAAAGGGGATAAGAAAGAGAAAAGCATAAGCTAGGGTAAATAAGATGGCAGGAAATACAGAATTAGTTATTTTAACTGTGAATGTGAATGGAATGAACTCTCCCTTAAAGCAGAAGCAGATAGCAGAGTGGATTAAAAACCAGAATCCAACAATATGTTGTATACAAGAAACACATCTAAAACATAGAGATACATACAGGGTGAAGGTAAAAGGCTGGAGCAGAATCTATTATGCTTCAGGTGAACAAAAAAAAGCAGGAGTAGCAATCCTGATCTCAGACCAAGTAAAAGCAAAGATAGACTTCATTAAAAGAGACAAAGAAGGAAATTATATCTTCCTAAAGGGTACCATAGATGATGAAGCAATATCAATACTAAACATATATGCACCAAGTGGTATAGCATGGAAATTCCTAGAGGAAAGGTTCAGAGAGATGCAAGAAGAAATAGACAGCAAAACTATAATAGTGGGGGATCTCAACCTCCCTCTCTCAGAACTTGATAAATCAAACCACAAAATAAATAAGAAAGAAGTTAAGGAGGTAAACAAAATGTTAGAAAAGTTAGGTATGATAGATCTTTGGAGGAAATTAAATGGAGACAGAAAGGAGTTTACTTTTTTCTCAGCAGTCCATGGAACTTATACAAAAATTGACCATGTGTTAGGACACAAAAACCTCAAAATCAAATGCAGGAAGGCAGAAATAATAAATGCATTTTTTTCAGATCATGACGGAATAAAAATCACATGCAATATAAGGCCAGGAGAAAATAGACCAAAAACCAATTGGAAACTAAATAATTTTATCCTAAAGAATGAATGGGTGAAACAGCAAATTACAGACACAATTACTAATTTCATTCAAGAGAATGACAATAATGAGACCACATACCAAAATTTGTGGGATACAGCCAAAGCGGTAATAAGGGGAAATTTTATATCTCTAGATGCTTATTTGCATAAAATAGAAAAAGAGAAAATCAATGAATTGGGCTTGCAACTAAAAAAGCTAGAGAAAGAACAAATTAAAAACCCCCAATCAAATACCAAACTTGAAATCCTAAAAATAAAAGGAGAGATTAGTAAAATTGAAAGTAAAAAAACGATTGAATTAATAAATAAAACTAAAAGTTGGTTTTATGAAAAAACCAACAAAATAGATAAACCTCTAGTTAATTTAATTAGAAAAAGGAAAGAGGAAAATCAAATTGTTAGTCTCAAAAATGAAAAGGGAGAACTTTCCACCAATGAAGAGGAAATTAGAGCAATAATCAGGAGTTACTTTGCCCAACTGTATGCCAATAAATTTGATAACCTAAGTGAAATGGAGGAATATCTACAAAAATATAGATTGCCCAGATTAACAGAAGAGGAAATAAATTACTTAAATAGTCCCATTTCAGAAAAAGAAATAGAACAAGTCATTAATCAACTCCCTAAGAAAAAATCCCCAGGACCAGATGGATTTACATGTGAATTCTATCAAACATTTAAAGAACAGTTAACTCCAATATTATATAAACTATTCGAAAAAATAGGAAATGAAGGACTCCTACCAAACTCTTTTTATGATACAGACATGGTACTGATACCTAAACCAGGTAAAACAAAAAACAGAGAAAGAAAATTATAGACCAATCTCCTTAATGAATATTGATGCAAAAATCTTAAATAAAATATTAGCAAAGAGATTACAGAAAATCATTCCTAGAATAATACACCATGACCAAGTAGGATTTATACCAGGAATGCAGGGATGGTTCAATATTAGGAAAACTATTAACATAATTGACTATATTAATAACCAAACTAACAAAAA
>JAJPUD010004940.1:46530-64447 GCA_023553655.1 Myrmecobius fasciatus | reverse complement strand
AATTGGAGAATGGCTGAATAAATTATGGTATATGAATGTTATGGAATATTATTGTTCTGTAAGAAATGACCAACAGGAGGATTTCAGAGAGGATTGGAGATACTTGCATGAACTGATGCTGAGTGAAATCAGCAGAACCAGGAGAACATTATACACAGCAACAAGACTATATGATGATCAATTTTGATGGACATGGTTCTCTTCAACAATGATGTGATTCAAACCAGTTGTGCTGCGATGAAGATAGTCATATACATCCAGAGAGAGGCCTGTGGGAACTGAGAGTGAACCACAACACAGCATTTTAACGCTTTCTGTGAATATTTCCATGCATTCTGTTTTCCTTCTTAGGTTGTTTTTTTTTCTTCTTTTCTTTCTAGATCTGATGTTTCTTGTGCAGTAAGATAACTGTATAGATATGTATACATGTATTGTATTTATCATATAACTTATCCTATCTAGCATGTATTAGATTACCTGTCATCTAGGGGTGGGGGGTAGGGGGAGGGAAAGGAAAAGCTTGGGAAAAAAAGTTTTTTTTGCAAAGGTCAATGTTGAAAGGTCACTCATATGTTTTGCAAATAAAAAGCTTTATTAAAAAAAAAAAAGTGATTCACTGGAGAAGGAAATAGCAAACCATTTTTGTATCTTTGACAAGAAAATCCCATGGACCAGGAAGGTCTAGAGTATTATGGTCCATGGGATTTCAAAGAGCCTGAATAGTTGAACAATGTATATGTACACATTCTATTGTATATATTTGTATACAATATGTATACAATATTGTATATAATATGTATACAAATATATAATGTATATATTTCTATGGAAATGTACTTAAGTTCTATTCTTTATATGTAATGATGCTATAGACCCATTTCAATAAGATTGTTCCAATCTATTTGTTTATTTCATATAAATATCTTATCTAGTCTTTCATGTATTAACAACATACCACAGTGAAGGAGCATTTTGTTGCCATGGAAGTGATTGAAATGTATTTTAAAAAATGAGAAGCAGACTTAGGATGAATGTAACCATAAGGAAAGATACAGCAGAAACACTGCTGTAGTCTGTAGTCTGAGAAATTATATTCACCACTATGCATCTCACAGAGCTATACACATTCCTGAATAGCATCCGGTGGCATAAACCAATTGGTAGTCTCAATAAGAGGTGGGTAGGAGGTAGGTAGACAGACACAATCACCATTATATAATTCCATTCCACCCATTGAAATGATTCTTGAGACAACCACAGAGGTCTAAACACAATGACTGTGGGAATTCTGAGAACTGTATGTGAAACATTGAGAAATATCTCTACTAGTTTAACCAGCTTTTGTTTGGTATAAAACCACTGTTATCCTTCCAAAGTAAGGTTGGGTAAACTCCTATCTCCTGTTGGAAAGAAAAAAAAAAGAACAAGAATTTGTAGGTCAGATAATGATATGGGAGGAGGAACATTCTTGCATGACATTGGGTAGGGCATGAGGATGTAATTGTTTGTCTCCTTCTGCCAATTTTTAATGGGCCCGAATCTCTTGGATGAGTAAGATACTCCTGGCATATAAATTAGGAACCTTTGGAGATACAAATATTCTGTAGAACTCCAGGGTAGGTATCGTGGGCAGCAGTCCTAAGCTATGGATGCTGCAAATTAGTAACTAATTACCTAATGGCATCATGTGAAATAGTCATTTGATTCAGTCTTCCTATAGGATCAATTCTAAAGAAACTTTTGAAACAGACTGGAATTTTCCACTGTCTCAGAGACTATGTCAAATATACTTACACTCTGAACAGCTGCAGAGTTTAGCCATATTTTCAATATATTGATTTATTAGGTATCAAAACCTTAACAAATCCAAAACAGAACTTAAATTTCCTCACCCTTCTCCTAACTCACACTGTCTGTCCAGGGAACCTTCCAATCTTCTAAATCTGTAATCTCAACATTATTTTTGACTTTCAATATCCCTTAGCCAAAAGAGTTAGTTAGCTGCCAGATCCTGTGGATTTACAACAGCCATCAAAACCACTTCCTCTTCTTTCCATTCACACAGCCACCATCTTAGTTTATGTCCCCATCATCTCTGGTCTCAACTTTTGTAATAGACCCTAAATTCCCTTGATTCATCTGTCTTCTTTCCATTCCATTCTCCTTTTATCTTTAAAAGTAGTCTTCCAAAAGCATAGTTCTGATTGTCACCTCCCCAGTGACTCCTCATTATTTTTAGATTCACATATGAATTCCTCTGAATATTTAAAAGTCTTTTATGATATGGATCCAACTCATTTTTTCAGACAATACATCCCCCTTTTCATACACCCTTTAATCCAGTTACACTATTCCATACACCTGAAAGTCCTTCTCCTATCTCGGTACCTTTCCACAGACTGTCCTCCAAACTTAAAATGCACACCTTCCTCATCATCAAATTTTTGCTATACTAATTTCCTTTCAAATTCAACTTAAAAATAACTTCCTTCATGACATACTTTCTGATTTCTGCAGTTGCTAGTGCCTACCCTCTAAATCACTTTATACTTTTGTATGCAGTTATTTATGCATATATGTACATATTCTCTTCCCTTGGCAGAACTACCTCATTTTCACCAGTGTTTCTTCAGCAACTAGCACAGTGCCTGATGCCTGATAGGAGTTCAGTAAATACTAATCATTTGATTGATATGAGAACTCATTGACATGAGTATGTGCATCCAAAGCTGCAAGTCACATTGATCCCTACTTCTTTTGTGAGACAATTATTTATATACACCAATGAATAAATATCCCAAGAAGACTTCTCCCAATATCCTGGATATCTTCCTAGGGAACAACTGCTGACATCTGTTGGGTAAATACCCATACACACTATTATTTCCCATGTCCTTTCACTGTGTAATAGATTCATTTCTCTTTCTGGTAATATGTCTAATTAAATCTTTTATGTGGTTTATTTAATTCCTCTTTGGAAATAAGGTCCAACCTACTCACCAGCCACTAGGAACCTCTCCATTGTCTTTTAGGTGAATTATATCTTTAATTCTTTGGAGACAGTGAAATTTCATTACTTCTACTCATAAAAGCTCTAAGAGTACTAATGTTTAAAAGTTGTGTCTTTATGCCAAAGAGAAGCTTGGTGTCATTAATAAACCTTTCAAAATTGGTGTTAACATAGACTTATCAGATATATAGATATCTATAGATACATACAGATAGACATATTAATAGTCTAATCTATTGATTATAACTTTGAAAAATGTGACCCCAAAGCCAATAATTCAGTAACTCTATATAATAAACAGCTATTAAAAATCCTACTTTTGCTCAAAAATGATATGATCTGAATTGTTAAACCATAAAATTCTTCAGGTTCTATTTTTGATTATATGAAATATTTCTCCATGTTACTTTCAATAAATGAGAACCAATTCAAACACATTGGGAAACATCTTAGCATTTTAATTTATCTTTGCATCAAATATGTTTTTATAACAAAAATGTTATCCAAACAAAAAAAGAAAATAAATAACTTTGTCGCATATTTTAATTTAAGTTTTATTTGCTATTTAAGTCTGAAAAAGAAGATTAATCTTAAAAGCATCCTTAGCCCTTTCCAATGGTAGATGTGTAAGAAAATTTTTTTTTCCAAAGGTGTGTAAGAGCATGTTTTCAACAATATGTACTGGCTATCTCTTTGCCATTCACCTTTTGGCTGTTCCTTCAAATTAACCAAGCCTTAATGCTCTCTATAATTTAATCTATTTAGCTTTGGAATCATTCCTCCATATTGAGTTGTTCTAATTGGTGAGTCAGCCTAAATCAATATACATGATCAACTATACCCAGCTAGCCCCAGAATCTAGACCATGTTTTAATCTCTATCCAACAACCTTTTCTAGACTTCTTTGTGCCATCTGCCTGCTACCATACAATACTACTCCTTGTATTCTATGTCTTATTCTGGGAAGAATTATTGCATCAAGACTACCACTGCTTCCAAAAGGGACACAATAACTTACTTCCTGTGACTCCATAAACCAAAACACTCTTTTTTTGGCCACTACTCCCTTTTATGTGTTTTCTTCTGCTGCTAGAATGTAAGATTATTTAAGGAAACAATTTTTTGCTTTTTTAAAATTTATATCCTCAGTACTAAACATACAAAAAGTATTTAATAAATATTTCTACTCATTCATTCATTCATTTCAATGAGAAGGCTAAGAGGAGGTTAGGAGTTTAAAAGAGAAAAGTGATTGACAGTTTCTCTGAAGCAGTTAGAAATAGGACAAATTGCAAAGTAACCATATTTTTTTAGAATTATGATTTTATCAATCTGACTTTTCATCTCCATTGATAGAGATTTTATTTCTTCCATGCCTTCTTATCTGTTACAGTGCAAGTGCTTGTCTTCCTATAAATTATCCAGTAAGGATGAACTTTACATTCTTTGTCTCATGGATACCATTGTCAAAATTCCAGCATCTCCACCTTTTCCACCATGTATGACAACAAAAATATCTTATACTGTGGTCCTCATTTTATTAAGCAATACACTTTATTTAGCCCAATTAAATTTATCATGACAATTGTTCTTTCAGCCTCATCATTTTAATGTTTCTGACAATGCTGTGTTCCATGACTTATAGCCATATTCAACTAAATTTCATCCAATCAGCATTTATTAAGCATTGCTGTGTGCTATTGCTATGTGTGTTGCTATGTGTGAATTGAGAGATAAGATGATGAAAGCAATAAAAAGTTGTCGTTAGAGCCACAGGCTACCTCAAAACTTAAGTTTCAAAGTAGTTGTCAATTATCAGTAGCACATAGAATTTCTGCCTTGGCAACTACACTGATGAAATAAAAGGAACTCTCAAAAAATGTACAAGACTGACTAATCAAATCTTGTATTTTAATTCCTATAACACTCAAAGACCCTATGAGATCAATAACTCCCAGCAGTAGAACTCCCTTCAACAACACAGATTGAAATTTATGATTCCTATAATTTAGAATTTGATTGAGGCTTGCAAATGTTAAATTACTTTTCCAGGACCACATATTAAGTGCCTGAAGCAAAAATTTAATGCTATTTCTCTCAGAATCTAGTTTTAACATTATGCCTTTGGTGCCTAGGATATTAACTCATTATTTAAAACTTTAATATCTTATCTTAGCACAATGTTTTATATATAGTAAGCACTTAATAAATGCTTTTTCATTCATTCACCTAAATAAATTGTATTTGAATTATGAAATAAAACATAAACAAATTTTGTGTTTTCAATTGAGTTACATTTGGGTTTAATAACCATGATAAGCAATGTTTCCCATATTTTTAAATTTCTTATTTACTTTTTTCCTCTATTTTTTCTTCAAATTTATTATATTTGAAGAAACAGAATTAGAAAAAAGAAAAACAGAAAAGCAATACAAAACAAAATGAAACAAACTAAAGAAGATCATTGCCATGGGCCCATCAGAACATCAGGGAGGATTCAAAATATGTAACAACAAATATCAGTTTTAAAAAATGTATATATGTATATATGTGTGGGAAAAATTATATTCATGAGTGTCCATCTTTTCTTTACCTCCTTGTAAATTGTTCTTTTGTTCTCTGCTGCACACCTTTTTTACTTTATTCTTTCCCCCCTTTTATCCCTCCTACCCCCCAAGCAACCTACAGTTAAGAAAAGATATAATTATGTACACAACCACACACACACACACACACACACACACACACCCTAGATACACATACATGTCTTTCCTATCCCTGCTGATTCATTAAATTCTACTCCATAATTTGGCTTACTATCACTTAAACTCCCCCCACCTAAAGAACCCTCCCTTGTCTTCTTTGGTTACCCTTTGCTTCCTCCTCCATTTATCCTTTTCTCCTTATTTCTTTATAGATTTTGGAGGGTGCTATATCCTTCATGGTACATACGTAGTATTACCTACTGATCCCATTCCCTATGTGAGTAGGTTTTCAGAACTATGAGCCCTTCTCAACCCTCTAATGCCTCTTTGTCTAGTTTTCCTTTGCACCTAATTTGTATAACATGATTACTATTTTTATGCTTACTCTGCCAATCTTTATTTTGAGCTATGCTATTGTTGATGTAAATCTTAAACATAAAGTATACATTTCCCATGGGAAAAAAAACCATAAACAATTTGTCCATCTTTAGTTTATCCATGTTGAATTCCTTAAAATTGATCTTTGAAATTGACTCTTATATGTTAAATTTTCTAAGTTCAATGCAAGTTCATTGAATGTCAATTTTTTCTCATTCAAAATTATAGATAATTTTGCCAAGTGTGATATTTTTGGCCCCAGGCCTAGTTATTTTGCTTATCTGTAAAAATGATTCCAGGACCTGTGGTCTTTTATTGTAATTACTAATAAGTCCATGTACAATTCTAATTATAGCTCCAGCATATCTGAATTGTTTTTTTCTTGCTTCTTGAAAAATTTCTCTCTGATCTGGGGGTTTTAAAATTTGGCAATAATATTCCTGTGTATTTTCCACAAAGGATCTCTTTGAGGTGCTAATTGGTGGGTTTTTTCTATTTCTACTTTCCCCTCATGTTCTAATACTCCAGCACAAATTTCTAGGATTATTTCCTGCATTATTGTGTCAAGGTTCTCTTTTTGCTCACAATTTTCTGGCAGTCCAATTATTCTTATATTTTCTCTTCTAGATATGTTCTCCAGATCTGCCATTTTTCTTATCTTTCACATTCTGTTCTATTTTCTCATTTTTTTATAAAATGTTATTTCTTGATCTCTTGTTTCTGCTACTCCAGAATTTGTTTTGAGACATTATTTTAATGTTGTTTGGAAGGGAATTTGGGAGAGCTCTGACAAGTCCCTGCTTTTACTCTGCCATGCTTAGCTTTACCCCTTGGGGATGTAGATTTATGAATGGAACAAATAAGCAAGGTTGGGAAGAAAGAAAATCAGAGGTGGTAAAGGCTGGCAAATGGCCAGAGGAGCAGACAAAGATTTGGTCAATAACTTGATCTCTAACTTTACCGGCTTCCCCTAAAGAGTTATTTTCATCTTTGAGACTCTGTACCTCTTTTTCTAATTGGTTAACTTTTTTCATAATCTTATTTTTCTTGGATGGTTTTAATTTTTCTTTTGTTTTTCCTCAAGACCTCTCATTTGATTCTGAATTATTTTTTTGAGTTCTATAATTTTTCTCTGGGAAGGAAGCCATTTCACATTACTCTTTGAGGTAGAAGCTTATTTATTTATTTATTTATTTTTTATTAAAGTATCCTTTTCTGAAGATGAACCCTGTTCCTATAATATATTTCAGTGTTGAGTTCTTTCTTCTTTGCTTTCTTCATTTTAAAAATAAGAGATATTAGTTTAAACACCTCTAATTGTGGGGTAGGGGATAGTGTTTCAAGCTTCCCTTCAGCTCTTCATTCTGACCAGGAACCCTAAAACAAGAGCTCTGCCCTTCTGCAAGTGCCCACAGCCAGCAGCATCCCTTATGCACTTATGGGGGTTGGTTCCTTCTCAACCAGGGCGGTGTTTCTGCAGCACAGTTGAGTCTGGAGTTCCCAACCAGGCAAGCTTCCCTCAGTCTTCTGGTACTCAAACTCCCACTTGACAAATAGTCTGGGGAGGTGAAAGTGTCTGTGTTGCTGTTGAGGCTCTCTCCATATCCAAGTAGCCTAAGGGAACCCCACTTGAAGTTTCTCTGGAGCCGTTTGCAATTCAGATAGATTAATCCTGGCTCAGGTTCTTTGTTCAAACCAGGTTCTTTCTTCAAATCTCAGGTTGTATTAGGAGGACCCCAATTCTTCTTGATTTTTCACTAGTCTATATTCACCCTGAGGTGCCAATTTGTTCTGTTTGTGGGGGAAATAAGAAGAGCTTGAAATTTCCCAATTCCCCAGAATTCTCTTCCTCTGCTAACTTTTTAAAGTTATGAAAAATACACTCATACTCCATTAGCAATCAAGCTACCAAGGTTTATACTTGCTTTAAGCCTTAACTCCCCTTTTTATAATCTATGTGACCTCAGACCATTCACGTCTCTGATGAGTTACTTCATCTCTTAAAAGGTTAGGGAGGTGACCTGGAAGACATATTAGGTTCTTTCTATATGAAACATTCTTTCAATCTATGAAAGTTTAATTACTGGTTTTAAGAAAATTTATATTTAAATTACACACCCATTTTGACCTTATCTTGGTATACAATGTGAAATGTTGGTCTATACATAGTGCCTCTTAAACTGTTTTCCAGTTTTTTTGGCAGTTTGTCAAATAGTGTCTTCTTGTCCCCAAAGCTGATGCCTTTGGGTTTATCAAACACTAAATTGCTATGGTCATTTACTGTAATGTATTGTGTATCTGATTTCTTTCACCAATCCATCACACTATTTTTTAATTAGTGGCAGATTGTTTTGATGATTACCACTTTATAATATAGTTTGAGGTCATCTTCCTTGACATTTTTTTTCATTGATTCCCTTAATATTCTTGACCTTCTATTCTCCCAAATAAATTTTGTTATTATTTTTCTAGTTCTATAAAATATATTTTTTATTTTAATTGGTATAGCATTGCAGAACTAAATGAACTTGGGAAAGATTGTCCCCCCTTCTGCTAGTCTTTCTGTTTGTGTCTGGAATTGTGCCTCAGAATCATGTATGGATCATGTAACAGAGTCCTGTACACAATGCCAGCAAAGAATCTCCTGTAATGTCTTTCTGACCCCATTGTCTGACCCCTTAGCATCTGAGGGCTATTTCTGGTTGCTGACAACTCAGTCACCTCCAGGCCTGCTACTGGTTTGTACTTGGCAGGACCTTACTGATAGTTTGCCAATGGTACCCTTGGATTGCACTTCACTCTCAACCCAGTGAGACAAACTTTTTCTGTCATCCTTCTAAGTTGTTTTAGGCTGGAAAATTGTATCACCCCCATACTTTTGTTTCTGCTACTCCAGAATTTGTTTTGAGACATTATTTTAATGTTGTTTGGAAGGGAATTTGGGAGAGCTCTGACAAGTCCCTGCTTTTACTCTGCCATGCTTAGCTTTACCCCTTGGGGATGTAGATTTATGAATGGAACAAATAAGCAAGGTTGGGAAGAAAGAAAATCAGAGGTGGTAAAGGCTGGCAAATGGCCAGAGGAGCAGACAAAGATTTGGTCAATAACCTCAAATTTAAGTCAGGGAGCCCAAAAGAATGGTAGGTAAAGAATATCTCGTTTAAATTAAGTGATACTTCTGAGCAAGAGACTTGGGTTTTTCTAGGTTGTCCCTTTCTGGAGAGGAACATATTCATCTTGGTCTTTAAGTACCTGGACATCTAAAGGAGGCTCAGCTCCCTCCCTTCAGTGGTCTTGTAGCCTCTCAGAAATGCAAGGTGGTGTTATATCTATCCCACAACAATTAGGTAGTTTACCATGGTTTAAGTAAATGCCAGATTTTTCTTAGAAAATCATGTTTAGAAGGTCAGGGGAGTCCCCATCAAGAAGATAGGATATAGGGAACTTTCCCTTACTGATTGATTGAGGAGCAGCTGCTCATAATCTATAAAAGAAACTAGATATAGTCTGGGACTATCAACTCTTGAGGACTCATTTTTGACATTTCCCTTGCTTCTTGAAGAAAAGGGTAGAGGGAAAAAGACTTCTCCCCACCATTATCCTTATCTCCTAAACAGGAGTACCAATGATAAGTTATCTCAGAAGTACTCAACTAAGATTCTACCTTCTACAATAAACCTTTTTCTTAATACCACTATCTTGCTACCAGGATTACCTCCAGTTTGTCATTTATATGCGTATGTGTGTACATGCACACATACACATATGGCCAAGTAGTGATGTAACGTAATAATATATTATATTATTACATTATATAATAATATAGTCAAACTATTATATGTATAAAGCATATAGCATATGTATATATACATACATATAGACAAGGTAAATTGAAGGCAATCTAATATATCTATAAATAATGATCATATATATATATATCTGCATGTATGTGTATATATGTATATATATATATATGTATATGATAGAAATAGATAGAGATTTAGACAGTGATAAATGAAGTCAACAAACATTTTTCCACTTCCTTACTATGTGCCAATTGCTATGATAATCACTGAGGCTACAAAAAATTAAAAATAAATCACTCCTGATCTCAAAAAGCTCACAATCTAATAGGATTATTATATAATTAATTACATACAAACAATATAGCATATTTGCATATAGTATATACACATATGTGTATATGCATTCATATAAATATGTACACACAGTTTTAATATACAGGTGTCTGAATGTAGATACATATCCACTTATCTATATGTTTACACAAACACTAAATACACATTTATATGTGCATGCAAATGTATGTGCATTGTATGTACATGTGTCAAATACACATTTGCATATATGTGTGAATACGTTCATGAGTGTATACACAAACATAATGTACTCTTTGTACATAGACATTTGCATTGTCCTCCATTGGAGTCATTTTCCCCCCACTATACGGTGTCATCAATTAATATATATATATTATATATTTATATTAATAAGTGTTTGTAGATATGACCTGACTGATTTCTGTCTAAATTGCCTAGGGAGGACCCCCAAGGTTGACAACAGCATTGGTTTGAGGCCTTGATGTACTCTAACTCCAAGAGAAAATTTCCATACTCTAGCAGAACTAAATAGGACTGTGATCAAAGATATAATTGCCAGGTTAGTATATTAAAAGAGTATCTAAGACGAAATTTAGGAATAAGGTTACCAATGAATGTTAGTACATCACTATATAGACTATAGAAATAAAATGAATGATAGACTGGAGAAGGAAACAGAAAAGCTGTAAGAGGTAGACAGTGCAATTTTTGCATTAATTAGGCAAAAGACAGAAAAATACTTGGGGAAAAGACCTAAGAAGTTACTTAGAGACTGAATAGAACTCCTTTCATATTCTAGAGGGAAACATGTCTTCTTCTTCTTCTTTGGCAAGGGATACCAAAGATCCAGATATTCCTCTATTTGACTATACTTCCTATTAGGAGAGTGGTTCTATCCTTCCCAGATTATCTATCTAACTATCTATCTATCTACTACCCACCTACCTACCTACCTACCTATATCCCTTCCCAGGTTTACACATCCCTTCATAATGAGAGCCTGAAACTTAACTTCTATCTGTCCAGGACCAAGATGGAGGATAATTTTGGTAAATGGGGAACTATGTGACAGACTCTGTGCTAAGCATTGGAGACAAGTAAGAAGAAAAAAGAAAGATATCTGCCTTCAAGGAACTTTTATTTGAACAGTGGAGGAAAACAATTCATAAAAAGAATAAGTGGTAAAGAATATTTGAGGGAGAGAGAAAAGGGAAGAGAGTTGTTGTTAAGAGTCAGAAGCACAGTTGGGAAAGGAATAAAGCATTGTTGGTCTAGATCTGTGTCCAAAATGGAAGCCCCAAAAAGACTTCACCATTGGGAAAGAGGGATCATGTGCTAGAATGATATTGCAGGGGTAATAAGGTCCCAAGAACTAATGGAAGTTCAAGGATAAGAGGGCAGCTGAATGTCCTAAAACATGTCATTATATGATTAGAAAAAAAGAGGTATAGAAATTGAAATGATACAGTTTGAAGAATAAAGCTTCCTTGTTTTTTGCTCATAATGTTTACTTAGGAAAAGCTCAACCTTCCCTTTCCTTTTCAGAAATACTATATAGAAAGTATCACTTTCCTATGGCACTACTTCTTTATTCAAGCACAGTTTGTTTCATTGGCTCTTTAAAGTGAATTCATTTTACATTTACTTAACTCTTTAACTTTCAAAAAAAATTACACATCTATTATGTACAAAGCTTGTCAGGATTTGAAGGTAATTCTATCTTGGGGTATAAAGAAGAAAAATGGCACAATGCTGGCTTAAGCTGTTGCCAAGGCAAAATGCAATATATATATATATATAAATACATATATATATATACATATATATAAAATCAACTATCCCACACTTATTTATGTTCTAACAAAGTTTAAATATTATTTTTCTGAACAGATTTTATAAATGGCTATGTGAAGAAGTTATGGAATCTTATTCTGTTCCTACACACACTTGGAAGATCTGATTATCCTTTCCTTTGTATATAGAAATAAATTGCCTGTTAAACACTTCAATCACTTTATATATATACAGTATTTTTTTTGATCAAATCCTTTCTAGGGACTTCCAGAGTTGTAAGCCCTAATCTAATTTATTACAAAATAAAATCATTCTCTAGTGCTTCTGGTGTTAAAATTTTAATTTGATTAAAAGGGATTCCCTTCTTATTAGGAGCAGGCTCCCCCTGGACTGAAACTGCTCCAATCCATCCAAACCACATTTTTGTGTAGATTACAGGGAGTGGCCTATCAGCAGTTCATCAAAGTTAGATCATCATTATCCACATGTTTTCTGTTTCCTGAACCAAAAACTCAGATATTCTTCTATTTGACTATACTTCCTATCAGCCCATCCCCTCCCTATGTTTCCCTATCCCCGACCCTATTTTTAACTTTAAAAAAACCTCCAATCCTTCTACCCTTCAATACTAGGACATTTCCTTGCTCTGATTTCATTTTGTTCTTTTTTCCAATGTTAAATCCCTTATCCCCAATCATCTTCTGACATACCGTCTCTTTTCTTACTCATGTACTATTACACTGAACAGTAGAAAATTAAAAAAAAAAATTGTGCTGACACTGTACTCCATAAATTTCTCTTTTTAACTCTAATTAGGACTTTACTGCAGCAAGGCCCCCCACCAAAAAGTTAGTTCTAAACCATCTCTTTTCTCTTCAAACTTCCTATACTTCCCTTGTCCTACATCATTTTAGCAAGAACTTAATTTCTAATTCTATCAAGAAAATTGATACTTCCTATTCTCCTCAAAACCCCTTGCTATTATTTCCAATTATATCTTTCATTCAATGCCTGATAATGAGGTGATCCTTCTCTTTACCAAGGACAACTCCATTACATGTGCCTTTAGAACCATCTCACTTCCTTGTTTGCTCCAGAAAATTGCATCAATCATTCCATCTCTAATCTTTAGCCCCTTTTGTCTACTAATTCTCTGATTCCTTCAAACATATATCTCTTCCACATTCCTTAAGAGCAACAACCACAACCATCAAAACATAATCTTTCATTATGCCCTTCTATCTCTTCACGCTATCATCTTATATTTCTTCTCAATGCAATTAGTAGGGAAAAAAAATTACCTATGCTCACTGCCTTCACTTCCTCTCCCCTTATACCTCATCTTTTTATATAATTTGGCTTCTGATTTCACTATTCAGCTGAAATTTTTCTCTTCAAAGCTACCAGTGATCCTTAAATTGCAATTAAATTGCAAAATCTGCTTATCATTTCTCAATCTTCATTTTTCTTGAGCTATCTACTGAATTTGATACTGTTGACCACACTACCCTCCAGGACTCTTTTTCCTCTCCATGTTTTTCTGACACTACTGTCTCCTGGTTCTCCTTCTACCTGATTTATGTTTTTCAATTTTCCTTTGCTGTTCATGATCCATACCTTTAATTTTTATTGTTCCCAAGGGCTCTCTTCTGGTCCCTTCTCTTCTCTCTTGAAACACTTTTTCTTGATCTCATTAGCTACCATGAGTTTACGTATCATTTCTATTGAAGTGATTCACAGATCTATTTATCCAGCCCCAATCTCTTCCTTGATCACCAATTACACATAATTATTTCTAAATGGATGTCCCATATGCATTTCAAATTCAATATGTTCAAAACAGAATGTTATATTTCATCTTAAATCCTCCTCCAGGAAAGGGCCCAACATATGCAAGAATGTTTGTGGCAGCCCTTTTTGTAGTGGCTAGAAACTGGAAACTGAATGGATGCCCATCAATTGGAGAGTGGCTGAATAAATTATGGTATATGAATGTTATGGAACATTATTGTTCTATAAGAAACGACCAGCAGGACAATTTCAGAGAGGCCTGGAGAGACTTACATGAACTAATGCTGAGTGAAATGAGCAGAACCAGGAGATCATTGTACACAACAACAATAAGACTGTATGATAATCAGTTCTGATGGACATGGTTCTCTTCAACAATGAGGTAATTCAAACCAGTTCCTATTGTTCAGTGATGAAGATAGTCATATACATCCAGAGAGAGGCCTTGTGGGAACTGAGTGTGGACCACATTTTAATACTTTCTGTGAATATTTGCTTACATTTTGTTTTCCTTCTTAGGTTTTTTTTTCCTCTTTCTAGATCTGATATTTCTTGTGCAGTAAGATAACTGTAAAGGTATGTATACATATATTGGATTTGTCATATAATTGAACATATTTAACATGTATTAGACTACCTGTCATCTAGGGGTGGGGGTAGAGGAAAGGAGGGGAAAAATTTGGAACAATTTTTTTGCAAAGGTCAATGTAGAAAAATCACTCATATGTTCTGTAAATAAAAAGCTTTAATTAAGAAAAAAACAAAGGGAAAGTTAAACAAAAAAATTTAAATCCTCCTCCATACATTTCTATCACTTAGAAAGGACACCACTATTGTTATCCATACTTATAATCTCAATGTCATCCTTCATTCACTCTCCCTCCAAATCTTGCTCTTTCTTTCTCCACAACTTTTTTTCAAATACAACTTCTTCTTTCCACGTACACAGCTAACTTTCAGACTCCAATTGCCTCTAAGTTGGACTATTACAATAACTTCCTAATTGTTCTCTTACTCAAGTCTCTACCCACTCGAATCTATCCTTCATAAAGCTGACAAAATTATTTTCTCAGGGCATAGGCCTGATCATGTCACCCACTGATTCAATAAATTTAAGCTTCTTATTACCTCCAGGATCAAATATAAAATTCTCCATTTGGTATTTTGAACTTTTTATAAACCCAGCCTTAATCTATCTTTCCAGTCTCCTTGCACACAATTCCCCTTCTCCTTATTCTTTGGATTACTAATATTGGCCTCCTTATTGTTCCTCAGACTTAACAATCTATTTCTTTTCTCCTTATCTTTGCACTCTCTCTTTCTCAAACTTGAAATTCATTCCATCCTCACTTCTGCCTTTTGGAATCCCCAGTTTCCTTCCAAAGTCAACTCAAGGACCACCTTCCACATTAGTCTATTGATATTCCCAGATTTTAGTGACCTCTATTACCTGAATACATTTGGTATATATTCTATATATAGTTCTGCAAGTATAAGCTGTCATTAGCATTAAAATCTAAGCTACATGACAACAGGAATTGTTTTGCCTTTCTTTTTGTAACATCAATGCTTAGCAACATACTTAGTAAATGTTTATGTATTGATTGATTTTATTTATTATGACAAGTCTTTGTTGGATGCCCAATGGGTACTTGGTAGTTTATTACACAATTCACATTCTAATGTGATTAGTATTATGATTAATATATGAAGTAGGGGAGTATATATCTATGGCTCCAGATGATTAGATGTTGGCCTCTTTGATTGGAGGAATAAAAGGATTACCTTTCTGCAGTGAGGTCCTTGTTGGGATTAAATAAAACAAATTTATAGAGTATAGAAGTGGGGAGGTGGTATGGTTCTGAGGGCAAATGTAGTAGAGTTATCCTTGGCAAGGAAAAAGATCACCTCATTATCAGTCCATTAGAATGGGCTGATCTAACTTATAAAATTTACAAGTGCAATGCAAGTGTCAAATCAAGCTTGGAAGATAGGAAAAGAGCCAAAGGGCAGGAGTAGAAATCCATAGGATACAAGGGAATGATGTCACTAAGCATAGCTCTGTTCTTGCCTTAAATAAACAAACCCCTCCACTAGAAATGAACAAACCATGAAGAATGATCAGAATTGATAAAGTCCAGTCAATGAGTAACCAGAGAGAAATATGCAAAGAGTAGGCTTAAAGGTATATTTCAATGACTTTTGGGGACAGGAATGAGCTCTGGCTCCTGATTTCTGCAGCTGCTAATTTGTTGAAGCTAAGAATGTAAAAGGAGATGGGGGATGCTTAGGCCATAAATGGAAAAATAGATAGGAAATATCTGCTAATTTCTCACCAATAAAAGGACTGACTCTTAAATACTAAACTGTTCGGGAACTCTTGGATTTGGGACATACCCTTAATCTGGTTTAAAGTTTTTTGGGGTTGGGAATAATTATGAGAGGAGGCATGTATATTGTGTGCTGTAATTTTTGAAGATGTTTGGTTTATTCCTTGTATTTTTTGGTCATAAATAACAACTTTATATAGTTAACCTTGATTGTGTGATCAACCCCATGATGCCATACTAATGTAATTAGGGTACAATGAGAAGTAGTACAAAAGGAAGAAAACGGTATTTCCCATTGGGAAGGGCCTGAGTTGAGAAACCTGCCGAGATCACAACCCTAGACTAATAAGATGAGTACTGCCATCCACAAAAGGTGTGTGTGTGTGTGTGTGTGTGTGTGTGTGTGTGTGTGTGTGTGCATTTACAAAAGGGATTTATTAAGGGGTCAGAAGTAGCCAGATGACTGGGAATCATAGTGAGCTTAGAATTTTCTTCAAGGGTTCTCCTGTTTTGGATGGACTAAATAATTGCCAGAGTGAGTATGAGATTGCTAAACCTTGGTTTTTACCACTCAAAAAGTGTTCGATGTTTAGTTTAGAAATTCCCTTTGATTGCTGAATGGTAAAATAAAAAAGTGGGGATTCTCCACCTCCCTTATTTAGTACCCCACGTCAAATATGCCAATATGGTAAACTCTTTGATATTTTTCCATGTTTCAGCCAGTCCCTGTATCCTTATCAATCCTTAATTCTTAGCTCTTTCCCCTCACCCCTGCTTCTCTTAATAATCTTTACCCCACCACTGTCTAAAGGAATTTAGGGAATTTGAGAGTCTTTTGATACTCTTGTAGCCCATGAATTATTATTGTCATTAAAAGTATTTGATCTCACTTCCTGCAACTCTATTTGTGGAAAATGTTCTTTAATGGTTTAAACAAAGGTGTTCAGATTTAATTCCAGAAGTTGAAAAGTTTTTTTTTCTCTTTTCTTTTGAAGGTAATAGGGGTTAGGTGACTTGTCTAGAATCATATAGCTATTTAGTGTCTGAAGCTAGATTTGAACTCAGGTCCTCCTAAACCCAGGGCCAAGTGCTCTATCCACTGAGTCACCTACCTTCTCCTTTTTCTCTTTTCAAACTATTTATTAATCTATACATAATAGCTACATATAGTCTCTGGTGGGGTGTTTTTTTATTTTGATAATAGATTTTTATTTTCTAAATATATACAAAGATAGTTTGCAACATTCACCCTTGCAAAATCTTGTGTTCCAAATTTTTCTCCCTCCCTTCCCCCCACTCCCTGCCTTAGACAGCAGGTAATCTATGTTAAGCATGTGACATTCTTCTATACATATTTCCACAATTATAATGCTGCACAAGAAAAATCAGATTAAAAAAGGAAAAAATGAGAAAAAAGCAAGCAAACAACAATAAAAAAGGTGAAAATACTAAGTTATGATCCATATTCAGTCTCCATAGTCTTCTTTTTGAATGTAGATGACTTGCTCCATCACAAATGTATTGGAATTGTCCTGAATCACTTCATTGTTGAAAAGAGCCAACTTCATCACAGTTGATCATCACATAATCTTATTGTTGTTATATACAATATTCTCTACTCACTTCACTTAGCATTAGTTCATTATTTAGGCCTTTCTGAAATCATCCTGCTGTTCATTTCTTTTCTTTTATTTTTTTTTTATTTTTTTTTAATTTTTTTTAATAAAGCTTTTTATTTGCAAAACATATGAGTGACCTTTCAACATTGACCTTTGCAAAAAAAAAAAA
>JAJPUD010004940.1:0-36530 GCA_023553655.1 Myrmecobius fasciatus | reverse complement strand
GCTCCCACTCCTGTTCTGACTCCTGTTCCAGCTCCCTGCTCCAGCTCCCTGCCCCGGTCTCCCTGTGCTGCAGTCTGGGTTCAGTAGGCCACCCCCTGCCCCATTAAAACAGACCTGTTTTGAGGTTCTTCCAGAGTATCTTCTTCTAGAATCGTGTTGTTCTCCGGATATTGTGGAGTTTTTTGCTTCAGAATCAGTCTAGAGGCTTCATATTTTGTTGGTTTGAGGGGAGGTTAGAGGAGGTTACAGAGAATCCTGTCTGATCTCCGCCACCATGGCTCCACCCCCGGAAGGAAGTCCTGTTCATTTCTTTTAGAACAATAACATTCCATTATATTCTTCTTGTTGTTGTGCTCAATTATCTCCTGGTTCTGCTCATTTCACTTAGCATCAGTTCGTGTAAGTCTCTCCAGGCCTCTCTAAAATCATCCTGCTGATCATTTTTATAGAAGAACAATATTCCATAACATTCATATACCATAACTTATTCAGCCATCCTCCAACTGACAGGCACCCACTCAGTTTCTATTTTCTTGCCACTACAAAAAGGGCTGCCACAAACATTTTTGCACATAGGAGACTTCTCCTTGTTTTATGATCTTTTTGGGATACAGCCCCATTAGAAACACTGTTAGATTAAAGTATATTCACAGTTTGATAGCCCTTTAGGCATAGTTCCAAATTGCTCTCCAGAGTAGTTGGATCAATTTGTAAATTTTCCCACATCCTCTCCAACATTTATCATCATTTTTTCTGTCATCTTAGCCAATCTGAGAGTTATGTGGTAGTACCTCAGAGTAGTCTTAACTTGTATTTCTTTAATCATTGTGATTTGGAGTACTTTATATGACTAGAGATGACATTAATTTCTTCATCTGAAAATTGTTCATATTCTTTGATTATCAATTGAAGAATAGCTTATATTCTTATAAATTTCAGTCAATTCTCTATGTATTTTAGAAATGAAGCATTTATCAGAACCCTTAGATCTAAAAATTTTCTGGGTAAGAGAGTTGACTAGAAATTAAGCTTGAAAGAAAAGAGGTAAATGGCTTATATAATTCATGGGATATTTTCCTCAAGAAGTGAGTTTTAGATTGTCAAAATGAATGACAATGATGGTTTTTTTTTTTTTTGCTTTTGTGTTTTTTTGGTGAGAGATTTCCGGGCTTTGGTGGCATCTCCTGCAATTTCCCTTGAAATTCCTGGCATCTCCTGCAATTCCCCTAGAAATGGGGAAAAGTTCCATGTAAATGGATCTTAGTCTCTTGTTATTACTGATACTTCTTAGTCTATCCAAGAAAAAGTAGAAGCTAGTTTGCAGTCTCTAGGATGTATTTCTAAAATTCCTCTGGCCTTGAAAGAAGGTTGACATACAGAAGACATCAAGTTTACCAGATATAACCCAAAGGCTTGTCCCATTCCATTGTCATCTTTAACTTTCTTTTTTATTTTTTAAAAATTTATTTTCTTTTTAACTTATGGAATAAAGTAAGCATTTTCATAACAGTGCATTTTAAAAGATGATAGCTCATGAAACTGCAAAACTATTATATACATTTTATTATTCCTTTTAAATGCAGAGCAAAATTATCATATAAATTTCTTTTTTTCTTCTCCTCTTTCCACCCTAGAGATGACTACCATTAGACACAAATAAATATGTGTGTATATCTATGTATGTATATATGTAAAATTAATCTATACATATTTCTATTTATCAGTTCTTTCTTTGGATGCAGATAGCATCTTTTTGTATTTCCTTTTTTAGGCAATATGAGTATTTATAATATTCAAAATAGCTTATTCACTCAAAATTGTTCTTTAAAAAATTGCTGTTTCTATATATGACATTTTCTTGGTATTGTTCATTTCTCTTTTCATTATTTTGTGCAAGTTTTTTCATGTTTTTTTAAAATATTGAGCTCATCATTTCTTATAGCACAGTAATATTCTATCACAATCAAAAAAACTTGTTTAGCCATTCTCCAATTGATGGAGATCCCTGCAATTTCTAGTTCTTTGCCACCATAAACAGAGTTGCTATAAAGGTTTTTAGAACATATAAGTTTTTCTGGAACTCTTAATTGAACGCCAGATAGATAATTTTGACTATATTAAGTTAAAAAGTTTTTGTACAAACAAAACTAATGCAGACAAGATTAGGAGGGAAGCAATAAGTTGGGAAATCATTTTTACATTTAAGGGTTCTGATAAAGACCTCATTTCTAAAATATATAGAGAATTGTCTCATATTTATAAGAATTCAAGCCATTCTCCAATCAATAAGTGGTCAAAGGATATGAACAATTTTCAGATGATGAAATTAAAACTATTTCTAGTCATATGAAAAGGTGCTCCAAATCACTATTGATCAGAGAAATGCAAATTAAGAAAACTCTGAGGTACCACTACACACCTATTAGATTGGCTAAGATGAAAGGAAATAATAATGACGAATGTTGGCGGAGATGCGGGAAAACTGGGACACTGACACATTGTTAGTAGAACTGTGAACGGATCCAACCATTCTGGAGAGCAATTTGGAACTATGCTCAAAAAGTTATCAAACTGTGCATACCCTTTGACCCAGCAGTGTTTCTATTGGGCTTATATCCCAAAGAGATCTTAGAGGAGGGAAAGGGACCCACATGTGCAAGAATGTTTGTGGCAGCCCTTTTTGTAGTGGCTAGAAACTGGAAACTGAATGGATGCCCATCAATTGGAGAATGGCTGAATAAATTATTGTATATGAATGTTATGGAATATTAGTGTTCTGTAAGAAACGACCAGCAGGATGATTTCAGAGACCTTGCATTAACTGATGCTGAGCGAAGTGAGCAGAACCAGGAGATCATTATACATGGCAATAACAATACTATATGATGATGAATTTTGATGGAAATGGCTTTCTTCAACAATGAAATGTTTCAAACCACTTCCAATTGTTCACTGAAGAAAGCTATATACACCCAGAGAGAGGGATGTGAAATGTGGACCACAACATAATATTTTCATGCTCTCTATTGATGTTTGCTTGCATTGTGTTTCCTTTCTCGGATTTTTTTTCTTGAATACACGATTTTTCTTGCACAAAAATGATGTGGAAATATGTATACATATATTTTATTTGTCAAGTATTTTAACATAATTAACATGTAGTGGATTTCCTGCCATCTAGGGGAGGGGTGGGGACTGGAGGGAAAAATTTGTAACAGAAAGCTTTGCAAGGGTCAGTGTTGAAGAATTACCCATACATATGTTTGGCAAATAAAAAGCTTTAATTTAAAAAAAGAACATATAAGTTCTTTTTTCTTAATCATCTTTGGAAATAATTCAGATTATTCTATACATCATCACTGAAATCATGACTTAGATATATGGATCTAGCAAGGTCCTCTAAGGAGCACTGAATTTCCAAGGTAGTATCACAGAAACATTACTAAAAGTAATGCTTGCTTGAATTTCTTTCCCTATTCTTGGAAAACTGCTTTCATCAGTGAAGATCTGTGCAATTGTAAGCCCACAGTGACTTGTCAGCTTTTGTTTATTTGAAGTTGAGATTTTGTTAACATAGTTCAAAAAATGAGTCTTGGCAAAGTTGACTGCCCCAAGCTGCTGTTTGTGATTCATCTGAATGGGAAACATGAAATTAATTAAGTACACAAGTAAAATCTCATATTGGGTAATATGAATAAAATGAATAAATCTCTACGGATAAGGTAATGAGTCATTACTCTCCAAATGTGTACTAAATTCTTGCTGACATCAGTGAGTTTATCAGTAGTTCTAATGACATTTTTTCTACCTTAATCATCTTTCACTTCCAGTTCACTCTTGCTTTTTTTTTTCCTTCTTTACTCCCTGTCTTAAATTGTTTGATTGGGGTTTAAAATGTCCTAACTGCCAATGATTTGTGCAAATCCCATCAATTATCCATTGGACCACCTAAATAGTATAGTATTTAACACATTAGATTTGGAGCCAGGAAGATTTAAGTTCACATCCTACCTTGGATACTTAACTAGCTTGTGATTCTGGGAAAGTCACTTAATCTCTCTCAGCCTCAATTTTCTCATCTCAAAAGTGAAGATGTAAAACTGTGCATACCCTTTGATCCAGCAGTGTTTCTACTGGGCTTATATCCCAAAGAAATCTTAAAAGAGGGAAAGAGACCCACATGTGCAAGAATGTTTGTGGCAGCCCTTTTTGTAGTGGCTAGAAATAGAAACTGAATGGATGCACGAGTCCTGTTTCTGTTATTTATTTCCTGTTGGACCTAGAATAGATTACTTAGCCTTTATAGGTTTCAATTTCCTCCTTTGAAAGATGAAGGCATCATTTTACTAGATCCCTACTCTAGGTCAATATACAGGTCAACTCGATAATCATACTTTTGGGTTTGTGGTCCTACTTATGGCGCACCACTGGCCTCCAGAACGTCTTATGCCTGGTTCTCTCTTCCTCTCTATCTCTATCTGTCTCTGTGCTTGTGTCTGTGTCTGTCTCATTCTCTCTCTCTCTCTCTCTCTCTCTCTCTCTCTCTCTCTCTCTCTCTCTGTCTCTCTCTCTCGCTCTCTCTCTCTGTCTCTCTCTCTGTCTCTCTGTCTCTCTCTCTCTGTATCTCTCTGTCTCTCTCTGTCTCTGTCTCTCTCTCTGTCTCTGTCTCTGTCTCTGTCTCTGTCTCTCTCTCTCTCTCTCTCTCTCTCTCTCTCCCTCTTCCTTTTTCTCTGTCTCAGTCTCTGTTTCTCTCTGTCTCTGTCTCTGTGTATGTCTCTCCTCTCTCTCTTCGTCTCTGTTTCTCTGTCTCTCTATCCAAATCTCTGTCTCTGTGTCTCTGTGTCGTTGTCTGTGTGTCTCCTTTTCTATTAAGTCCCCCTGGAACCAGGAAGCTAACAAGACATGAGATATAGATGAAACTTGTAGCACAAATAACATCAATAACAATAGTTCCTTCAATTCATGGGATCTTACTCCAACAAAATTAGGAATACTTGAATTTAAATCCACCCTCAAATGCTCACTGGACAAGTCTCTTAGACACTGCCTGCCTCAATTTCCTCATAAGCAAAATGAGGATAATAATAGCAATTGCCATCCAGGATTGTTGTGATGATAAGAGAAAATTTTATTAGTAAAGTGCTTTTCAAACCTTAAAGCACTGTATAAATGGTAATTTATTATAATTATAATTGCTGACCACCACTATCACCATCACATAATCATCATCAAAATGTCATTTGGATTCAAATAAGTGTAAAATTCCAAATATAAGCTAAGAAAGAATAAATGGAGAAAAGGCTTCAAGCTTGAATTCTAAGGGCACATTGAACCAATAGATGGGGGAATGATACAAAGAAATGTCTTTTTCTTTTCCAAGTTAAGACACATTCTAAAGTTATCAGAAGCATAAAGATATGGAGAAAGCTACAGGTGATTATGTTAAGCGACTTGCTGATTTTAGAAATCAAAGCCAAATAGAAAGAACACATTTAAGGCAATTAGCATATATACCTCACCAGCCTAATGTACATTGTCTGAATTATAAAATGGATCATAACAGATTTGGACCTAACAAAGCTTCATAAGATACTTACAAAATACATCATCTTGAGGCTCCTAAAGAAAGATAAATACTTCAGTGCCAAAAAAGAAGAGGATTGATAGACATTCTTTTTTTTTTTTTTTGCTTTTTGCTGAGGCAATTGGGGTTAAGTGACTTGCCCAGGGTCACACAGCTAGGAAGTGTCTGAGACCAGATTTGAACTCAGGTCTTCCTGACTTCAGGGCTGGTGCTCTAACCACTGCACCACCTAGCTGCCCCATAGACATTCTTAAAGTACTAAACAATCCAGTCAAAAAGCCACAGAAATATATTTGAAATAAGCATTCATCATTGCATTGAGCAATAGAAAAGACTGAGCAATTGCACATCATCATATCTGTCAAATGTTATTAAAAGTAGGTTATTTCACAATGGAATCTATGCAATTTTGACTCAGATTCAAGAATGGATTCAAAAGGTTCTTCTATCACGTGAACTCAGTTTACAATGTGATAATAGTTGAAGCATGAAGAAATAGCTATGTCATCCAGATTTGTTTATGGAAATAAAATTGTTCATGGTGCCAATTTAGAATTAAGTCATTGTCATCAGAAATTATGGAAGAGATATCTTTAAGGAGCTTGGAAACAGTGATCACTGCAGATTATGCACAGAAATAGCATTAACTATGCAACACATATAATGAGGGGCTTTAAGGATCAGCATCTAGTGAATGCTTAGATTTACCAAAATACAAGATGGAGTTTGGAATAAGACATCCAAAGTTCACTATCTTTTGTGTATTGACAGACAACAAAACCCCAAATGATAAATATAGCTCTCAAAATATCCTGGAAAGGTAAAACAACAAATTCTACTGAAATCTGGCATTTGTTACTGACCAAACTGTTGTCTGTAGTAATATCTAGACATAATACTGATATATGAAAACTTAAAATAATTCTAATAGATGTTACCATCTCAAGTACTCATAATCTTTGAGATAAATGGAGCAAAAAACCTCAAGATTATATGGAAACTAGATAAAGTCCATCTCATTCCTGCTATCTTGCCTATCTCTGGAATCATACTAAGGATATTTTCTATGATTTGACAGAACATGGGCTTATATTTCAAGGTTTGTATTTAGCTATAAAAAGTATTTATTTTCCCACCTGTGAAGTAATACAGAGGATACTAAAAATAAGACAATAATAGTAGTTGGAGAGTCGACGAGGTGTAGTAGGCTTTGAGGTTAGGACCTCTGATACTTACTGTTGTATGTCCCCCAAGCAAGACACTTAATTAGTGTAGTGCTCTATTGTAGACAAATGCATTGGTAGAGGGAACTTGAGACTTTCCAAAATCACATGTCCAGTCCCAATCCCTGTAAATAATAGCAGTGTAAAGGTTTGTCCCAGGATTTTTCCATCTTTTTTGTTGGTCATTTCCTTCAATTATGACCAAATTTTCATAATCCAATTAGGTGTTTTCTTGGCAAAGACACTAAAGTGGTTTGTCATTTCCTTCTCTAGCTCATTTTACAGATGAGGAAACTGAGTCAAATAGGGTGAAGTGACTTACCCAGAGTCACCCAGCTCCTAAGTACCCCCGTTGCTCCTGGAGCAAATTGACCTTCATTCCCTTTCTGGCTCTGTCCTTGACTTTATGTACTTAAATAAGAAGTCCTTCTGTAGACATTCTATCCCACCCTCCTTCCTCTCTCCTCTCTCCTCTCTCTCTCTCTCTGCTTCTCTCTCTCTCTCTCTCTCTCTCTCTCTCTCTCTCTCTCTCTCTCTCTCTCTTTCTCTGTCTCTTTCTGTCTCTGTGTCTCTCTGTCTTTCTGTGTCTCTGTGTGTGTGTGTGTCTCTCTCTCTCTGTATATGTATGTGTGTGTATGTTGTCTTCCCTCATTAGAATGTAAGCTCTTTGAGGGTAGGGGCTATCTTCCTTTTTAAAAAAATTAATATGTCAATGCACACTGCCTGGTACACAGTAAATACTTAATACTTCCTGTCTTGAATTCCCCCCACACTAAGAAGAAAAATTACTCAATATCTGTAGGTGTTTACTTTTGACCCTCTTAAGTAACATACATTGGAAAGCATAAATGTATAATCTTTAAATCTGTGACTCAAATCCTAAACTTCAGTACTGGTTCATTCTCCCCCTTGCCTCTGCCTTTTTAATGCCTTGTCAAGCAAATGCATGCCATAGCAAATCTTGATTGCCTGGTGAGAGTTACAAAGAATGGGATAGAAATGCCTTTCACTTTGATAAGAGGAGATCAAGAGACGGCCTGTCTCCTAATGTTGAAATCTTTCTAGCATAATAGATGACCAATTTCCTAATACATGGAGCTACCTCCTGTCTGTCTTAGAAGGAACAATTGAAAGAATGCATGTATAAGGATTAGCCCCAAAGTCTCAAGTTTTGAAGTTTCTGTCAATGCTCCTAGATGTTATTTAATCATATTTAAGTGAATCTTTGGAAAAACGATGCCAAAGGTTCCTCTTTGAGCTGGTGATTTTGACATGCTATATTGAAAATGAACATTATATGGGTATATTTAATAGAAGTCAAAGAATTTTATAATTGTGATATTTTTCATGAGCAAATATGAATGTGAAAACTGGAGGCATAGTTTCTTAACCTAAGAAGGCAAAACTAATTAAGAAAACTCTCCAAAGATTAAAGTTTAAAAACAATACATATACCTGCCACCCCTTCTTAATAATAATGACTCATATTTATAGGATACTTTATTGTTTACAAAGGGCTTTCTCTCCAGCAAACCTATCAGGTATTGCAAACATGATCACAGAAGAAGAAATCAATACTTAGAGAGATTAAATGATTTTCCCATGTTCACACAGCTAGTGTCAGATATGAGAATAAAACTTGGACCTCCCAATTCCAAGGGAAGGACTCCCTTAATTCTGGTAAAAGCTTCTCCAAAGTTTGACTCTCTTTAGGAAAAGACATTCTCAGATTATTTAGGGGAGAAGTAGTAAATTTTTTTAAGAACAAAAGGCACAAGAAATAAAATACATCAGCTTTTCTGTTCTTCAGGTTGTTCCTGGGAGTAGTATAGGAGAACTGGAGATATGTATCTAATCACCTCTATTTACTGATATTCCAACTCAAGCCATAAAAAAAATTGACCATAAAAAGTTACTATGGTAACAATTCAGATCAAAACACACATTTAGAAGAAGATAACAAAGTCAAAATTTCTTCATCCAAATCTTTAAAGAAAATTATGAATTGTTCTCAGACTATGGAAGAGCTCAAAAAAGATTTTAAAATCAAATGAGGGAGATAGAGGAAAATTTTAAAAAAGAAATGAAAGTGATGTAAGAAAATCATGAAAAAAAAATTAGTTAACAGCTTAGTAAAGGAGACACAAAAAAGTACTGACAATATTAAAAAAAAGAATAGACCAAATGGTAAAAGATGCACAAAAATTCAAAGAAGAGAAGAATGCCTTGAAAAATAGAATTAGCCAACTGGGGAAAGATGTACAAAAATTTACTGAAGAGAAGAATTCCTCAAAAAGTTCTTTCAAACAATTCTTTCAAAGTTATAATTGGGCAAGTAGAAGCTAATGACTTTATGAGATATCAAGAAACAATCAAACAAAATCAAAAGAATAAAAAATAGAAGAAAATGTTAAATTTTATCTCCTTGTAAAAACAACTCATCTGGAAAATAGATCCAGGAATTACCTGAAAGTCATGATTTAAAAAAAAAAAGCCTATACATTATCTTTGAAGAAATTATTGAGAGGATTCTGGGAAGATAACAGAGCAGGTCAGAAAATCCTAAACTCTCCATATTTCCTCCACAAACAACAAAATAATGCCATAGGATGAACGTAGAGCTGTTAAAATAAACAATAACTGGGACTGAAACAATCAGAGAAGATCCAAAGTAAAACACATGCATGGCAGTTTGGTTGGTGTGAAATGTAAAAATCTCCAGGATACTGAAACAGCAAGTAGTGAGTCTTGGAACTGGCTTGGTTGGGAAGTACCCTCAGCCTCAGCCACAGGAATTTTCACTTTCTGGACAGTGTGAGGAACTGGGTGTCTGAGTGGAGGAAGATTGAGGAAACCTCTGATGATAAGAGTCCAGTTTTGAGGCTGAGATGTGGCTCTGGAAAGGAAGAAGTCAGCATATGCTTGGTGAGTGCAGAAAGAGTGGAACAGGCATCTACTAGTTATATGCATTTATAGGAGGTAAAGTTTTTTTTTCCATCTTAAGCACATGATCACAAAGGTTTTTTTATTAAAGCTTTTTATTTGCAAAACATAAGCATGGGTAATTTTTCAACATTGACCCTTGCAAAGCTTCTGTTCCAAAATTTTCCCTCCTTTCCCCCACCCCCTCCCATAGATGGCAGGTAGTCTAATACATATTAATTATGTTAAAATATATGACAAATCAAGTATATGTATACATATTTATACAGTTATCTTATTCTACAAGAAAAATCGGATCTACAAGAGAAAAAAAAAATAACAAAACCTGAGACCGAAAACAAAATGCAAGCAAACATCAACGGAGAGCACGAAAATCCTATGTTGTGGTCCACACTTAGATCTCACAGATCTATCCCTGGGTATGTATGGCTTTCTTCATCACTGAACAATTGGAACTGGTTTGAAATATCTCATTGTTGAAGAGAACCATGTCCATCAGAATTGATCATCAAATAATCTTGTTGCTGTTTATAATGATCTCCTGGTTCTGCTCATTTCACTTAGCATCAGTTCATGCAAGTCTCTCCAGCCCTCTCTGAAATCGTCCTGCTGGTCGTTTCTTACAGAACAATAATATTCCATGACATTCATATATCATAATTTATTCAACCATACTCCAATTGATGGGCATCCATTCAGTTTCCAGTTTCTTGCCACTACAAAAAGGGCTGCCACAAACATTTTTGCACATGTGGGTCCCTTTCCTTCCTTTAAGATCTCTTTGGGATATAAGCCCAATAGAAACACTGCTGGGTCAAAGGGTATGCACAGTTTGATAACTTTTTGAGCATAGTTCCAAATTGAATGGTTGGATCCATTCACAGTTCCACCAACAATGTATCAATGTCTCAGTTTTCCCACATTCCACCCAACATTTGTCATTATCTTTTCCTGTCATTTTAGCTAATCTGATAGGTGTGTAGTGGTATCTCAGAGTTGTCTTAATTTGCATTTCTCTGATCAATAGTGATTTGGAGCACCTTTTCATATGACTACAAATTATTTTAATTTCATCATCTGAAAATTGTCTGTTCATATGCTTTGACCATTTATCGACTGGAGAGTGGCTTGAATGCTTTTAAATATGAGACAATTCTCTATATATTTTAAAGATGAGACCTTTATCAGAACCCTTAAATGTAAAGATGATTTCCCAATTTATTGCTTCCTTCCTAATCTTGTCTGTATTAGTTTTGTTTGTACAAAAACTTTTTAACTCAATATAATCAAAATTATCTATCTGGGATTCAATTAAGAGTTACAGTTCTTCTTTGGACACAAATTCCTTCCTTCTCCACAGATCTGAGAGGTAAACTATCCTATGTTCCTCTAATTTGCTTATAATATCACTCTATGTCTAAATCATGAACCCATTTAGATCTTATCTTGGTATGGGGTGTTAGATATGGGTCAAGCCCTAATTTCTTCCATATTAGTTTCCAATTTTCCCAGCAGTTTTTGTCAAATAGTGAGTTCTTATCCCAAAAGCTGGAGTCTTTCTGTTTGTCAAATACTAGATTGCTCTAGTTACTGCCTATTTTGTCCTGATCCTAGCCTATTCAACTGATCGACTACTCTATTTCTTAGCCAGTACCAATGGTTTTGATGACTGCTGCTTTATAATATAGTTTTAGATCTGGCACAGCTAGGCCATTTTCATCAGCATTTTTTTTCATTAATTTCCTTGAATTTCTTGACCTTTTGTTCTTCAAGATGAATTTTCCTACTATTTTCTCTAGATCTGTAAAATAATTTCTTGGGAGTTTGCTTGGTATGGCACTAAATAAGTAAATTAATTTAGGTAGTATTGTCATTTTTATTATATTCACTTGACCTACCCATGAGCACTTGATATTTTTCCAACGGATTAGGTCTGACTTTATTTGCGTGGAAAGTGTTTCGTAGTATAGTTCATATAGTTCCTGACTTTTCCTTGGCAGATATTCCCAAATATTTTACAATATTGACAGTTATTTTGAATGGAATTTCTTTTTGTATCTCTTGCTGCAGAGGTGAAGTTTTTGATTTTGGTGTCAGAGTGGAGGAGAGAACTGAAGGAGAACCTGAGGCCACAGGCACCAGATTCTACATCCTAGGACTAGAGGTGATTATAACAAGCTTATCTATCTATCTATCTATCTATCTATCTATCTATCTATCTATCTATCTATCTATCTGTCTGTCAATCTCTCTGTCTGTCTATATATACACACACATATACATATATATATACATATATATATATACATATATATATATTTAATCATTTTAATGAATAGGCAAAGGAGAAAGAACCCAACCAAAGAAAGTTACGATGGGAACAGAGAAAATGGGTTGATCTTCAGAGGAGGATACTGAAGCAAAAAAGTTTCTCCTACCCCAAAGAGTAATGTTAAATGACCACCTGCTCCAAAAGAATTAATAGAAAAACATACACACAAAAACACTTCAAGAGTCAAATGAGAGGGACTGAGGAGAAAACAAATTTTAAAAAGTAACAATCCAAGAGAAACATGGAGATTATGAAAAGAAAGTCAACTAACTGGAAAAGGAGATCCAGACTCTTTTTTTTAGTATTAAAGCTTTTTATTTTCAAAACATATGCATGGATAAGTTTTTTAACATTGACCCTCGTAAAACCTTATGTTCAAATTTCCCCCCCCCTTTCCCCAACTTCTTCCCTAGATGTCAAGTAATCCAATATATGTTAAACATGGTAGAAATACATGTTAAATTCAATATATGCATACATATTTGTACAATTATCTTGCTGCACAAAAAAACCCAAATCAAACAGGGAAAAAATGAGAAAGAAAATAAAATGCAAGCAAGCAACAACAAAAAGAATGAAAACGCTATGTTGTGATCCACACTCAATGACCACAGTCCTCTCTCTTCATTGCAAGATCATTGGAACTGCTATGAATCAGGACACCCAGAATCTTAAGAAAGAAAATGACACCTTGAACATTATAATAAGGCAAGGAAAAGTTAGTGAAATTATGAAAGACCAAACAATAATAAAACAAAATATAAAGAATGAAAACATAGAAGAAAATATGAAACATCTTATTAGAAAAACAATTTATGTAGAGAAAACACAAGAATAACTGGACTACCTGAAAGCTATAATCAAAAAAGGTGTTTAAAAAAACTAATTATCATAAATAAATTAGGTGAGAGAGTAAGAAATGACACATGAATTATAAGGGAAAAGAGAGCAGGTAATTCTGGAACCCTACTATCAATGGGAATGGATTAAATAGAGAATATTCACACATACACAAACACACACATTTGGAAGGCTATAAATGTCTAAATTCAAATAGAAATGAGAAGCCAAGGGGTAAAAGGTGGGGGAGAGGATAAGTGAGGGTTCTTTGGAGGAGTATAGGTTAAATAATAGGAGGACAAAGCCGCAAGTAATAAAGGAGAAAATTCTGAAGCTACACAAGAAACACAAAATAAAGATTAGGAGAAAAATTTATTATGTAAAAAAGTAGGAATCATAATGATCTCAGGCAAAGTTAAAACTAAAATAAATTTAATAAAAAAAGAAAAATAGGGAAACTACAGTATATGTCAGCCATATCAGTCAGTATTGTTTGAAAATCTTTAAAATAAGTAGACAGTATAAGATTGCAATATTGCTGTGGTATAAGTAATGAGTTGGTGAATTTAGAAAAAATATGAACATACTTGAACTTAGGATGAAAGATGCTTTCTACCTTCAGAGAGAGGACAAGAATTCATAGAACAATCTTACATAGAAACATATAAATAAATATGTGTATATATGTGTGTGATTATATATATATGCATGCATATGCATGTGTATATGCATGTATTATATATTCTCATGTGTGTCTGTGTCTGTGTCTGTGTCTGTGTGTGTGTGTACATATTACCTATTTAACCAATTCTCAGTAAGAGTAGAGTTCTGGAACACACATAAGTTATTGTATATGTGATTGTGATATTTGTGATATGTGCTTTAATAATGATGAGCATAATTCTCTTTTTCAAGCTAAACATGGTAGAAATATGTTGAATACAATATGTGCATACATATTTACACAATTATCATGCAGCACAAGAAAAATTCAATCAAAGCAGTTTAAAAAAAAAACGAGAAGCAAAATAAAATGCAAGCAAACAACAATAGAAAGAATGAAAATGCTATGTTGTGGTCTACACTTGGTTCCCATAGTCCTCTCTCTGGGTGTAGATGGCTCTCTTCATGACTGAACAATTGGAACTGGTTTGAATCATCTCATTGTTGAAGAGAGCCAGGCCCATCAGAATTAATCATCACATAATCTTGTTGTTGCCGTATATAATGATCTCCTGGTTCTGCTCATTTCACTTAGCATCAGTTCATGCAAGTCTCTCCAGGCCTCTCTGAAATCATCCTGCTGGTTGTTTCTTACAGAACAATAATATTCCATAACATTCATATACCATAATTTATTCAGCCATTCTCCAATTGATGGGCATCCATTCAGTTTCCAATTTCTAGCCACTACAAAAAGAGCTGCCACACACATTTTTGCACATGTGGGGCCTTTTCCTTTCTTTAAGATCTCTTTGGGATATAAGCCCAGTAGAAACACTGCTGGATCAAAGGATATGCACAGTTTGATAACTTTTTTTTTTTTTGCTTTTTGCTGAGGCAATTAAGGTTAAGTGACTTGCCCAGGGTAACATAGCTGGGGAATGTTAAGTGTCTGAGGTCAGATTTGAACTCAGGTCCTCCTGACTTCAGGGCTGGTGCTCTATCCACTGTGCCACTTAGCTGCCCCTTTGATAACTTTTTGAGCATAGTTCCAAATTGCTCTCCAGAATGGTTGGACCATTCACAGTTACACCAACAATGTATTAGTGTCCCAGTCTTCCCACATCCCTTACAACATTCGTCATTATCTTTTCCTGTCATCTTGGCCAATATGACAGGTGTGTAGTGGTATTTCAGAGTTGTCTTAATTTGCATTTCTCTGATCAATCTGAGCACCTTTTCATATGACTAGAAATAGTTTCAAATTCTTCATCTGAAAATTGTCTGTTCATATCCTTTGACCATTTATCAATTGGAGAATGGCTTGAATTCTTATAAGCTTGAGGCAATTCTCTATATGTTTTAGAAATGAGGCCTTTATCAGAACCCCTAAATGTAAAGATGATTTCCCAATTTATTGCTTCCCTCCTAATCTTGTCTGCATTAGTTTTGTTTGTATAAAAACTTTTTAACTTAATATAATAAAAATTGTTTATTTTGTGATCAACAATGATTTCCAGTTCCTCTTTGGTCCCAAATTCCTTCTTCCATCACAGATCTGAGAGGTAAATTATCCTATATTCTTCTAATTTGTTTAAAATATCATGAACCCATTTTGACTTTATCTTGGTATATGGTGTTAGCTGTGGGTCAATGCCTAGTTTCTGCCATACTGGTTTCCAATTTTCCCAGCAGTTTTTTTTTCAAATAGTGAATTCTTATCCCCAAAGCGATGAGATTAATTCTCTCACAAGAACCTAGAAAGACATGAACCAATGCAAAGTGAAATGAGCAGAACCAGGAGAACATTGAATACAGTAACAGCAATATTTATATATTATGATCTACTATGAATAACTTAGCTTTTCTGGGCAAAATATTATACAAGACAATTCTGTAGGACTTAGGAAAAAAGCTCTTGTACATGTCCAAACATGTAGTAAGCCAGAATGCAAATTCAGGATACTTTTCCTTTTTTTCATGGAGTTTTTTTGTTTTTGCTTTCCTTCTCAGCATCACTTACGTTGAAATGACTACACATGCAAAATCTATGTCGAATTGCTTTCCCAATGAAAAGAAAAAGAGAGAGAGGAGAATGAAGAACTCAAAATTTGAAGTAAAAATGTTAAAATTGTTTTTATATATAATTGGGAAAAAATTAAATTAAATAGGAAAAAAAATTCCCACAAATTCTATCCTACTTCTCAGCTATGATCTCACAGGGACTGAATAGCAATAAAAAAGGATAACTTCCAGGAAAAGTTTCATATTTAAATAACTATCACTTTCATTAAAGAACAGAAAGTTGGTCCAATGACTCAAGGTCGCAAACTGACTAACAGGATGTAAGAGTCTGGGGCAGGAAGATTGAGTAGCAGAAAATATTGGTTACTACCCAGTAATTAAATGAAAGGTGAAAGTAACAATGGGTCATTCACTGTATCTGTCATAAAAAAGGTAAATGAAGGATCAGCAAGAGTCAATGTCTGTCTGTTTCTCTTTCCCCTCCACCCATATCTCTTTCCCTTGATTTAGGGGAACAGTCTTTTTTATGTGACAAAGGTCAGTACATAAGGAAAGAAATATTGTGTAATGGATGTTCTTCTTCCCTTCATCAATCCAAGCTTTCTGATACTTAGCACATCTGCATATTAAAAATCCAACATGGATCACATTATCTCAGAATTCCATGAGATTTTAAAGGTTATCTCATCCAACTCACATAGGCAGAATAAATACATTGTATGTGGATGGTCATAATGGCAACATTCTATCTCCACAGCATTCTGAAGAAATTTTATCTTAATACTGTGGGAAAGACTTCCATAAAGACAGACTACAATCCAATCATGTTTTTCTCTATTTTTTTTTCATTTAATGTAGGCAAGAAGGGGAGTTTCCCTCTCTCCCTTCAGATTATGGTCACAAAGGATGAGGTTTTGATGTGTATTCAACATGTGTATCTGCCCTATGACCCATTTTTTATGAGTTGTAAAGCTCTTTCATTGCATCAAGAAGGAAATAATGGCTGGGCAAACAAGCTTAGCCACACCTCTAGGGTCTTTAAACCACTGTATTAATTTTAATCAATTTAATTCAAATAAATTGAAGATTTAAGTTTCAGGAGTAATTTGTGAGGTATTAGGAGCACAGAAGAGACTTTTTCACCATCCCTCCACCCATAGACCATTGTAATTAGGTTCACTAGACCAATAGGAGAAAATGCATCCCTCTGGGATTAGACATGAATACAGATAGTTACTTGAGGAAATAAGCAGCTTCAGGTTAGCTATGGGTTAAAGAAAATAATAGCCCATAAAAGTTCAGTTGGTTGATTCTTCCACCAAGCAGAGAGCTGTATGCAAGAGAATTTGCATGAAGATTCCTCAAAGAAAGAAACACTTCTAATCCCAGGAGTTGTGAGTTAATTTTGCCACACCAGAATCCTATATAGATACCTCACTACCATTATACTTTAAGTTTGAGCCCATTCATCCCATGATTTCTGTATTTATCAGAAGAAGTGTTAATTCAGCTTTTCTTATTTGGCAGCTAGGTAACACACTGGATAGAGCATCAGTCCTGAAGTTGGGAAGACCTGAGATAAACAGTACTAAAAATATTGAAGACTATGGTGAGTAATGGACATAAGGGGGGTTTGGAACAGCCATGGTGGAGAATGTGACAAAGATAATAATAATAACAATAACAATAATAATTTTTATATTACCAATATGGGCTACCATCTAACCTAGCATGTTCAGATCCTAGACCCTGCCATCAATCAAAAATGTTCTAGTTTCAAAATCCTGAACTCCAACAGTCTCCTTCTTTGACCACATATTTTTGCTCTTACTTCACCTTAATCACATAATGCTGCTCAGTTTCTGTCCTCTCTGCAAAAAAGGAAGGCGAAGAAGGGAATAAGAATTTATTAAGGTCCTATTATGTCAGACTCTGTACTAAGCACTTTGCAAATATAATCTAATTTAACCAATTCATTTGAGAAGGTAGAGCTAAGGGAAAGAAGAAACTACTTACTAATTGGTAGCTAGATGGCACAGTGAATAAAGAGCCGGGTCAGAAGTCAGGAATTCAAATTCAACTTCAGATATTTACTAGCTATTGCTTCAGTTTTTTCATCTGTAAAATAAGGATAATAATAGGACCTGCCTTCCAGAGTTGTGGTGAAGATCAAATGAGATAATAAAGTGTTAGGAGATGCATAGGAGGAATATAGTAGGTGTATATAAATGTTAGCTAGTAGTAGTGGTGGTAGCTGTAGTAGTGGAGGTGATAGTAGTAGTAGGAGTAGTAGGAGTAGGAGTAATAAAAACTAACAGCCTTGCTTCAAACTGAAGAAAACCCCAGTTCAGATAAATAAAATGGACAATTCAAAAGCTGTATCAATAAACTGCACAGGTGAGCCTCTCTTACTCCTTGGCATTTTCTTTCTTTTCTTATAATCCCCAGTATTTAGCACAGAGCCTGACAAATAGTAAATAATAAATGGTTATTGATATAATTTGATCATGGGCAAATCACTTTTCCCCTCTGAATCTTGGTTTGCTAATGTATAAACTGGGAATGACTTTATGATAACCAAAGATAACCCCAATATGCCTCACATTATGGTGAGGCTCAAAAAAAAATGTATGTAAGGCCCATAGCAATTCTCAAATCACTATGTAAATGTCAGCTAGTGTGAATTGATCTAGTATGAAATCCTATAAAATGAATTTGCTTAAAATCCATCAACAAACAATTATTAAGTGCCTATTGTGTGTCATGAACTGTGCTAAGTGCTAGAGATAAAAGCAATGCTCTTATCTGCTCTCAAAAAGCTCACAACTTCATTTAATGATGGAGATAATAGAGAACAAGACATGTACAAGATAGAGATTATTTGACAGAGGGAAGGCCCCAGAATGAATTCGGATCAGAGAAGGCTTTCTATGGAAGGTGAGATTTTATATGTAATTTGAAGGAAATTGGGAAAATCAGAAGATTGAGATGAAGAAATAAAGAATTCCAAACATGGGCACAGTTGGTAAAAAAAATGCCCCAAATCAGGAGATAATGTCTTATTCAAAAAATAGAAGAGAAGCTAGTGTCATTCAGTTGCAAAGTATGTAGGATGGAGGTGGGGGAATCTGGTTGGGGGAAAGGTACCAAACTTAAGAAGTTTGAAAAGGTTGATGAGGAAGCAGATAATAAAGAAGATCAAATACCAAATAGAGGATCTTACATTTTATCCAGGAGGTGATAGAGAGGCATTTGTATTTCTTGAGAAGGAATGGTGATATCATTAGATTGTATGCAATGCCTTAAAATATTGACTTGCTAAAAAGTTAGAATTGTATTACATTAATAAGCTACCAATAATGCACTAATGGCTGGAACTGGTTCTTCTTTCCCAATATTCAGCTAAAACGTGTCTCAGCACGATTTTAAAAACTGTTAAAAAATCAGGTTAAAAAAAATCAATCCCTTACTTTGGGAAGCTTCCATTATTAAGGAATAAAACAATATATAAAAGGGGAGCTGAAAAGCCAAAAGATGGGGCAAGAGAGGAACATGGGGGCCAAATCAGAAGACTGTAAGATGATTGTTATGAAGCCCTTCTTTAAAATGGAGATTCTGGGAAGTACTCACCAGTGTGGAAGAAGGGGCCCTCAGGAATAGAATCCAGATAGAACACTATGTTTGAAGGAGACCCTGCTGGTACTTTGTGGTGGTATTGTTATTGTTGCTGCTGCTGTTGAATCGTTTTTCAGACATGTCCAACTCTTTTTGGCCCTATTTGGGGTTTTCTGGGCAAAGTTACTGGAGTGGTTTGTTATTTCTTCCTCCAGCTCATTTTACAGTTGAGGAAACTGAGGTAAACATGATTAAATGACTTGTCCAGGGACACATAGCTAGTAAGTGCCTGAGACTGCATTTGAACTCATAATGATAAGTTCCAGGTCCTTTACTCCCTCTATTATGCCTTCATAGCTGCCTTTTTTTTTTACTTTGATCATTTACTAGAAGAATGAGACATTCAAGCCATTTAATGTCAATCAGTCAATTGGCAAACATTTATTAAACATTTACTATTGTTAGACATTGAGGATATAAAGAAAAGAGCAAAATACTTCAAACCCTCAGGGAGCTTACATTCTAACAAGGGTGATAGATAACATTATGTATATATATGTATACTTGTATGTGCATGCTTTATATACACACATAAATATATATATATATGTATGTGAATGTGAACACATATATGTAGATATACATGTGTTTATAAGTGTATACAAGCTATTAATACAAATCTAATATTAGATTACTCTCAGGAAAAGTCTCCTGCAATGGGCGATACAGCTATCTTGAAAAAATATAGGGATTCCAGGAATTGAGGAGGGAAGAGCACTGCAAGCATAAGGGAAAGCTGGGATAAAGGAACAGTAAATAACAACTTATCAATTTTTTTCATTTATATGTGAAGTTACAAAGACTACCTCCAGAAAAAGGTGCAAGAATTCATGTCTGTGGTGTTCTATGCTCCTAGGAAAAAAGCTGTTACATAAATTCAGAGAAATGTTAGCAATCAAAATATAAATATGAAGAGCAAGACATAAAATTACAACGTGAATCACCTGAGCTTTGTTGAAGCCTGGGGAATACAAAGTCCATTCTTGTAAAGAACAAAATGCTGCTTCTTCCTTCTTCATTCACTAGAAAATTAGAGTACCTTATAGATCAATATATCTGGACCAAATAATTGGAATTGTGATTTTAAAAAAACAAATATTTACATCCCCAGTTCTCAATTTTCTCATCCTATTTCATTCTGTTTCACATTTTTCTTTTTTCCTTCTCATTTTCCTTTTCCTGGGTCAAGTAGTTTAACAAATATTTGACTGAATGACTGACACATGAACTGAATAGCCTTCTGCCATTCTTTATTTTGTCACTTTCCTGCTTTCCTCACAGTCCTGAACTTTGAATACTAGCTTCTTCCCAATAATGAAGCTACTTCTCAAGTCTGATTTCTGGGCTAAAGAAACATTTCTTCTTCCAGCTCACTAAAGAAAAGGGGTGTGTGTGTGTGTGTGTGTGTGTGTGTGTGTGTGTGTTCACGCACAGGTGTACAGGTGCATATGCCTTAGTGTGACCTTTGCTATTTCATTTTCCATCTTTAAAATTAGGGACTTAGACTTGATTATCTCTGAGCCCCATGATTCAGTGATCAGTTGTGTGTTTGTATATGTACATATGGATAAAAATGGGGATTCAGGAAGCCTGTAGGGCCACCATGATCTCCTTTGTTGATATACCCTTCCTTCCCTGATATACCCAACTTGAATTTTTCTGCTACACTGTCTGATTCATTCATCCATACCATGACCATAATTTGGTTAGGCACATAATTGATGCTCATATTTCTGTTCTCTCTCTAGATTTCTTTTTGGATCACCTTCATCTTATTGCCTCCTCTGACAAGAGTTTTGTCCCTAAAGGTAGAGAAAGGCTGTGTTAGAAAGATGAATGGGTCATATTCATTTGCATACAACTGTCCTCAAGGAAATTGCAATTTAGAACATGGGAACCCACAGAGTTCCAGCCAACATAATGATGATTTATCCAGTAGCGCTGAAGTGGTCCCCAGGTGACAAGATATGCATTCATCTATTACTGGCTAGTGCTCCAAGTTGTTGTTTTTTTTTTTTTTTCCAAATGCTGGAAACATGGAAGGAACTTCTAACCATTTTTTTTTCTTTTTACATCCATCCTGTTCCCTGTATAATCATTAATTTAAATAGGTTGAGATATCACTCCTACTACTCTGTTGAAAATCAATCATGCCCAGGGAGCAGCTAGGTAATACAATGGATAGAGCACTGACCTTGTAGTCAAGAGGACCTGAGTTCAAATTCAACTTCATGCATTTGACACATACTAGCTGTGTAGCAGTAGGAAAGTGATTTACCCTCAGATTGCTTCACAAAAACATAAAAACAAAGCAACAAAACAAAAAACAATCATATCCATTGCCCAGTTGCTACATGACCAAAGAAGAATTGCAAACTACCACCAGGAATATGAAAGAATATTCCAAATAACTAGGTAGAACTGCCACAATTCAAAGAACATTTGCAAAGCCTTCATGGTCACCTACATGATGTAGTAAGAAATGTGAAGAGAGTGGATAAAATATCAAACCTAGGGTCAGGAAGGCTCCAAAATACAGCCTCAAACACTAGCTGTGTGATCCTGGACAAGTAACTTAGCCGCTTCAATTTTCTCATGTGAAAAAATGAGCATAATGGTATCTATTTCACGAGTTGTGATGAGGTCAATGAAATTACATATAAAGCATTTTGGGAATGCAGAGTACTTTATAAATAATAATCATGTTTCCCTTTTCCTTCTTCATATCCTTTCTTACTGACTAATAACTACAGTCTGTTCTTTTAGAAAGTCATCAAGACTTATACAATTCTATACTTTGTTTATGGAATGATTGTATCTGTCTGAACATCTTTCTTTGTCTCTCCCCATCCCCATCCCAACCAGAGCTTACACCTTGGCATATCTCTGTGTGCAGATAACCGTGGAAAGCTGAATGTTTCAGTCTGTGCACAGGCATATTTTACATTGTGTGTTTTCTTGTAATTAGAATATTTTGTTCTTCAGGGATCTCAGGAACTACAGAATATGCACATTGAATAAAACAAATATACACAAACTGGTTATACTGATGAATATGCTCATACAAAACAAAAAAAATAACAAAAAATGAACAACAAAGCCTTGCATATGATGCTTCTCTGTCTTGCTTTCCCTCTCTTTTCTTATCTCTCCACATATCTTTGCCTTCTTTCTTTCTATATAGTCTCCCAATTCTTGGCCATTTACTGCTGCAGAACAGTACCATCATTTGAATTCAAAAGATTCTTCATCTAGTGTTGTCTCAGTTCTCTACACCCATAGAAGTTTATACAAATCATTTTAATATTCTTTCTCTTTTACTGGAAGAAACCTTGAAGGAACTTCTAATCAAAGTTTCTTTTTCTGTTCCATTTTCAATTTAAATAGTCTCACAGACTACTCTATTTAAAATCAGCCATGCACATTGCACAGTTGTTGCATAGTCAAAGAATATGGACAAAGTTCTCAAAAGAAGAATTACAAATTACCAGAAATCATACCAGAAATGAAAAGAAATGTCAAATCAGAGAAATAGAGACAGAGAGAAAATGTAAAAAAAAAAAAAAAACAAAAACAAAACTAAAGAGACCAGGGGAGAAAAAGTGGGGATTATTATCATCCCTACCAAAGTTTGGTAGAGACATGTTTGTATAATTATTCTGCTATATTTTGAACTAAATATCCCTTTGTTAAAGCTATCTGATGGGGAAGAGCGAAGATGGCAGAGAGGAGACATGTCTTTATCTGAGCTCTCCCTGATATCCCTTAGATCAACAGAGAATCAAGTCTCTGAACTGGTTTTGGAGTGACAGAATCCATAAATATTTAGAGTTTAACAAATTTCCAGCAGAAGATATTTTGGAAGAACTTCTCTGTTTCAATTGGGTAGGAGGGAAGCAGCTGAACCAAGCACAATACAGAGACTCAGGGTGGTGTGGACCCCACCCCAGGAATATAAGAGGAAGAATCTACAGCAGTGTTGGCTACTCTGTCCTGGTTGCAAGCCAGGAAATCAGCAGATTAGCTGTAAGACATTCAACACAAATACAAAAGGCAAATAGTGAGCACCTGAACCCCAGAATATTGTGGGACCTGGGCACACCCACCCAGTACCAGAAGTTACTCAGTACCAACCCAGTGTAGCCACTGTCACCTGTAGAGGAAACTTGAGCAGTCTCTCCTTTGCCCTAAAAGCAGATTTCAACTTTTTAAAAGATGAGCAAAGATGAGCAAAAACGCAAAAAAAGAACTCTGGCCATAGATAGTTTTTATGGAGAAAGAGAACAGATTTCAAGCCCTAAGGACACTAAAAGCAAATCATCTCCAGATGAAGCCCCAAAGGGTGACATGACCCCATCTCACAAACCTCTCTTAGAAGAATTCAAAAAAGTTCTCAAAAGAGAATTAGAAGAAAAATAGGAAAAGGAAATGAGAACTTTTCAAGAGGGTTTAGAAAAGGAAACACAGAAATTATCTGAAGAAATCTCCTTAAAATAGATTTAGTGAAATGAAAAAAGCAAATAACTTCTTACAAAATAGAATTGATGAAATGGGAAAAGCATATAACTCCTTACAAAATAAATTTGACAAAATGAAAAAAGAAAACAATTCCTTGAAAAACAGATTTTGTGAAATGGAAAAAAAGTCCATTGAACAAAACAATTCATTTAAAAATGCAATTGACCACCATTCCCAATAAGATAAGGAGTGAAACAAGGCTGCCCACTGTCACCATTACTATTTAATATTGTATTAGAAATGTTAGCTTTAGCAATAAGAGAAGAAAAAGAGATAAAAGGAATCAGAGTAGGTAATGAAGAAACCAAATTATCACTCTTTGCAGATGACATGATGGTATACTTAGAGAACCCTAGAGACTCAACTAAAAAACTACTAGAAACAATTCACAACTTTATCAAAGTTGCAGGATTCAAAATTAATCCACATAAATCATCAGCATTTTTATATATTACCAACAAAATTCAGCAGCAAGAGATACAAAAAGAAATTCCATTCCAAATAATGGTTGATAGGATAAAATATTTGGGAATCTATCTGTCAAGGAAAAGTCAGAAACTATACGAACTAAACTACAAAACACTTTCCACACAAATAAAATCAGACCTAATCAATTGGAAAAACATTAAGTGCTCATGGCTAGGCAGAGCGAACATAATAAAAATGACAATACTACCCAAACTAATCTACTTATTTAGTGCCATACCAATCAAACTCCCAAGAAATTATTTTACAGATCTAGAAAAAATAGTAGCAAAGTTCATTTGGAAGAACAAAAGGTCAAAGATTTCAAGGGGATTAATGAAAAAAAAGACAGATGAAGGTGACCTTGCTGTATCAGATCTAAAACTATATTATAAAGCAGCGGTCATCAAAACCATTTGATACTGGCTAAGAAATAGAGCAGTCGATCAGTGGCATAGGATAGGTTATCAGGACAATCTAGGCAATAACTTTAACAATTTTGTGTTTGATAAACCCAAAGACCCCAGCTTTTGGGATAAGTACTCACTATTAGGCAAAAACTGCTGGGAAAATTGGAAACTAGTGTGGAAGAAATTAGGGCTTGACCCACACCTAACACTACATACCAAGATAAGATCTAAATGGGTTCGTGATCTAGATATAAAGAGTGATATTGTAAGCAAATTAGAGAAACGTAGTATAGTTTACCTCTCAGACCTGTGGAGATGGAATAAATTTATGTCCAAAGAAGATCTGGAACTCCTAATTGAACACCAGATAGATAATTTTGATTATATTAAGTTCAAAATTTTCTGTACGAATAAAACTAATGCAGACAAGATTAGGAGGGGAGCATCAAATTGAGAAATCATCTTTACATTTAATGGTTCTGATAAAGGTCTCATCTCTAAAATATATAGACAATTGTCTCATATATATAAGAATTCAAGCCACCCTTCAATAGATAAGTGGTCAAAGGATATGAAAAGACAATTTTCAGATGATGAAATTAAAACCATCTCTAGTCATATGAAAAGTTGCTCCAAATCACTATTGATCAGAGAAATGCAAATTAAGACAACTCTGAGGTACCACTACACACCTGTCAGATTGGCTAAAATGACAGGAAAAGATAACGATGAATGTTGGAGGGGATGTGGGAAAACTGGGACACTAATACATTGTTGGTGGAACTGTGAACAGATCCAACCATTCTTGAGAGCAATTTGGAGCTATGCTCAAAAAGTTATCAAACTGTGCATACCCTTTGACCCAGCAGTGTTTCTATTTGGCCTATATCCCAAAGAGATCTTAGAGGAGGGAAAGGGACCTACATGTGCAAGAATGTTTGTGGCAGCTCTTTCCGTAATGGCTAGAAACTGGAAACTGAAGGGATGCCCATCAATTGGAGAGTGGCTGAATAAATTATGGTATATGAATGTTATGGAATATTATTGCTCTGTAAGAAACGACCAGCAGGATGATTTCAGAGAGGCCTAGAGAGACTTGCGCGAGTAGAACCAGGAGATCATTATACACAGCAAGAACAATATTACATGATGATCAATTCTGATCGACATGGCTCTCTGCAACAAAGAATTGTCTCAAACCAGTTCCAATTGTTCACTGAAGAAGACCATATACATCCAGAGAGAGGAATATGAAATATGGACCACAGCATAACATTTTCAGGCTCTCTATTGAGGTTTGCTTGCATTGTGTTTCCTTTATCTGATTTTCTTTTATTTTTCTTGTAGATAGGATTCTTCTTGCACAACTTGTCAAGTATTTCAACATTATTAACATGTAGTGGACTTCCTGCCATCTAAGGGAGGGGAGGGGACTGGGGGTAAAATTTGTAATGGAAAGCTTTGTAAAGATCAATGCTGGGGAACTACCCATACATATGTTATACAAATAAAAAGCTTTAATAAAAAAAATGCAATTGACCAAATACAAAAGTAACTAAAAAAGGTAACTGAAGAAAATAGTTCACTAAAAATTAGAACTGAACAAATGGAAATGAATAACTCAATGAGACATCAAGAATCAGTCAAACAGGTTCTGATAAAGGCCTCATTTCTAAAATATGTAAAGAATTGTCTCATATTTATATGATTTCAAGCCATTCTCCAATTGATAAATGGTCAAAGGATATGAACAGACAGTTTTCAGATGACGAAATTAAAACTATTTCTAGTCATATGAAAAGATGCTCCAAATCACTATTGATCAGAGAAATGCAAATTAAGACAACTCTGAGATACCACTAGACACCTGTCAGATTGGCTAAAATGACAGGAAAAGATAATGACGAATGTTGGTGGGGATGTGTGAAAGTTGGGACACTGATACATTATTGGTGGAGCTGTGAACAGATCCAACCATTCTGGAGAGCAATTTGGAGCTATGCTCAAAAAGTTATCAAACTGTGCATACCCTTTGACCCAGCAGTGTTTCCATTGGGCTTATATCCCAAAGAAATCATAAAGGAAGGAAAGGGCCCCACATATGCAAGAATGTTTGTGGCAGCCCTTTTTGTAGTGGCTAGAAACTGGAAAATGAATGGATGCCCATCAATTGGAGAATGGCTGAACAAATTATGGTATATGAATGTTATGGAATATTATTGTTCTGTGAGAAATGACCAGCAGGATCATTTCAGTGAGGCCTGGAGAGACTTGCATAGACTGATGCTGAGTGAAACAAACAGAACCAGGAGATCATTATACACAGCAACAACAATACTATATGATGATCAATTCTGATCGACATGGCTCTCTTCAACAATGAAATGTTTCAAACCAGCTCCAATTCCAAAATCCATATACACCCAGAGAGAGGGATATGAAATATGGACCACAACATAACATATTAATGCTCTCTATTGATGTTTGTTTGCATTGTGTTTCCTTTCTTTGATTTTTTTTCTTGTAGATACTATTTTTCTTGCACAAAAATGATGTGTGGAAATATGTATACATGTATTCCATTTGTCAAGTATTTTAACATATTTAACATATTTATCATGTAGTGGATATCCTGCCATCTAGGGGAGGGTTGGGGAGTAGGGGGGGGAATTTGTAACAGAAAGCTTTGTAAGGGTTAATGTTGAAGAATTACCCATACATATGTTATGCAAATAAAAAGCTTTAATAATATAAATAAATAAATAAAAATAATAATAAAAAAAAGACTCAGTCAAACAAAGCACCAAAAAAAAAAGAAGAAAATATAAAATACCTCACTGAAAAAACAACTCACCTAGAAAATAGATCCAGGAGGGACAGTCTAAGGATTATTGGACTTTCTGAACACTATGATGAAAAAAAGAGCCTAGACATCATCTTTCAGGAAATCATCAAAGAAAAGTGCCCTGATGTCCTAGAACCAGAAAGTAAAATAGCCATTGAAAAAATTCACTGATCATCTCCTGCGACCCCAAAATAAAAACTCTAAGGATTATTGTAGCTAAATTTCAGAATTATTGGATCAAGGAGAAAATACTGAAAGCAGGCAGAAAGAAATCATTTAAATATCGAGGAGCTCCAATCAGGATTACCTGGGATTTAGCAGCTTCCACCTTAAAGGATTGAAGGTCCTGGAATCTGATATTCCAAAAGACAAAGGAATTTGGATTGCACCCAAGAATCTACTATCCAACAAAATTGAGCATTATCTTTTAGGGAAGAAGATGGACATTCAATGATACAGGTGAATTTCATTTATTTCTGATGAAAAGGGAGAACAAAAATTTGATCTCCAAATACAGAACTCAAGAGAAGCATAAAAAGATAAAAAGGAAAGAACTCATGAGAAGTATATCTCTGTTGTGGCTATTATGGCTATACTTAGAGGGCGCGGGTATAATTTGATTTTATTGTGATAATATAAAAAAGAAACTAGAGGTGGCATGGGAATTGTACTGGGGGAAAAAAGAAAATGGAGGTAAAATGAGGGAAATTACATCTCATGAAAAGGCAAAGAAAACCTATTATAAAATAGGAAAAGAAGGGACAGGAATGAGCATTGTGAGAATCTTACTGTCATCAGATTTGGCTCAAAGAGGGAATGTCAGACAAATTTGGCTTCACAGAAAAAAATTGTCTCACCCTATAGGGAAGTGGGAGAGGAAACTGGAAAGGAAAGGGGAAGGCTAATAAAAGAGAAAACAGAAGTAGTAGGGGAAAGGCATAAGAAAGGGGGAGGGGCTATAAAGGGGAAGGACTGTTTGAGGTAGGTGATGGTCAGAAGCAAAATACTGGGGAGGAGGGAGAGGGGAAAAAGAAAAAGAAAAGCCTAATTTGGGGTAAATAAGATAGTGGGAAATACAGACTTAGTCATTTTAAATTAGATTGTGAATAAATTGAGCTCTCCCATTAAAAGGAAGCAGCTAGCAGACTGGATTAAAAAACAGAATCTTACAATATTTTTTTAATGAGAAACACATTTAAAGCAGAGTGATACATAGAGAGTAAAGGTAAAAAGCCGGAGCAGAATCTATTATGCTTCAGCTAAAGTATAAAAAACAAACAAACAAAAAAGGGCAGCTAGGTGGCACAGTGGAAAGAGCACCAGCCCTGAAGTCAGGAGTACCTGAGTTCAAATCTGAACTCAGACACTTAACATTCCCTAGCTGTGTGACCCTGGGCAAGTCACTTAACCTCAATTGCCTCAGTAAAAAGCAAACACACACACACACACACACACACACACACAACACACACACAAAACCAGCATGGGTAGTGAACCTGATCTCAGATCAAGCAAAAGCAAAAGTAGATATAATTAAAAGAGATAGGTAAGGAAATTATACCTCCTAAAAGGTACCATAGATAATGAAGTAATATCAATACTAAACATATATGCAACAAGTGGTATAGCATCCACATTCACAGAGAAGTCAAGAGAGTGGCAAGAAGAAATAGAGAGCAAAACTATACTAGTGGGGAATGTCAGCTTCCTCTCTCAGAACTAGATAAATTGAACCACAAAATAAATAAGAAAGAAGTTAAAGAGGAAAATAGAATTTGGAAAAGTTAGGTATGATAGATCTTTGAAAATTGAATGGAGACAGAAAGAAGTATACTTTTTTCTTGGCAGTTCATGGAACCTATACAAAAATTGACCATATATTAGAGCATAAAAACATCAAAATCAAATGCAGAAAGGCAGAAAGAGTAAATGCATCTTTTTCACATCATGATGCAATAAGAATTACATGTAACAAAGAGTCAGGGGAAAATAGACCAAAAATTAATTGGAAATTTAATAAGATCCTGAAGAATGAGTGAGTGAAACAACAAACCATAAACACATTCAATAACTTCATCCAAGAGAATGACAATAATGAGACAACATATTAAAATTTTTGGAATGCAGCCAAAGCAGTTCTTAGGGGAAGTTTTATATCCCTAGATGATTACCTGCATAAAATAGAGAAAGAGATCAATGAATTGGGCATGCAAATAAAAGAGCTAGAAAAAGAACAAGTAAAAATGCCCCAATTAAATGCCAAATATGAAATTGTGAAAATAAAAAGGGAGATTAATAAAATTGAAAGAAAAAACTTTTAAACTAAGAAATAAAACTAAGAGATGGTTTTAAGAAAAAAACCAACAAAATAGATAAAACTTTAGTTAATTTGATCAGAAAAAGGAAAGAAGAAAAACAAATTGTTAATATCAAAAATGAAAAGGATGAACCTTCCACCAATGAAGAGAAATTGGAGCAATAATTAGGAACTATTTTGCCTAACCGTATGTCAATAAATATGACAACCAATGTGAAATAGATGAATAGTTACAAAAATATAGATTGTCCAGATTAACAAAGGAGGAAACAAACTATTTAAATAGTCCCATTTTAGAAAAAGAAATTGAACAAGCTATTAATAAACTCCCTAAGAAAAAATCTCCAGGGCCTGCTGGATTTACATGTAAATTCTACCAAACATTTAAAAAACAATTAATTCCAATATTATGCAAACTCTTTGGAAAAAATAGGGAAAGAAGGAATCCTACCAAATTTTTTTTATGACACAGACATGGTGCTGATACTTAAAATAGGTAGGGTCAATACATAGAATGAAAATTATAGACCGATTTCACTAATTAATATTCATGCAAAAATCTCAAATGAAATATTAACAAAGAGACTACAGCAAGTTATCCACAGGATAAAACACCATGACCAAGTAGGACTTATACCAGGAATGTAGGGCAGGTTCAATATTAGAGAAATGATTAGCATAATTGACTATATCAATAACCAAACTAACAAAAATTGTATGATTATCTCAATAGATGAAGAAAAAAACATTTGACAAAATCCAAGACCCATTCCTATTAAAAACACTAGAGAGTATAGGAATAAATGGAGTTTTCCTTAAAATGATCAATAGCATTCATTTAAATCCATTAGCAAGCATCAGATATAATGGGGATAAATTAGAACCATTCCAAATAAAATCAGGGGTGAAACAAAGTTATCTACGTTATTATTCAATATTGCATTAGAAATGTTAGCTTTGGCAATAAGAGAAGAAAAAGGGATTAAAGGAATTAGAATAGGTAAGAAGGAAAGCAAATTATCACTCTTTGTAGATAATATGATGATATATTTACAGAATTTTAGAGAATCAATTTAAAAACTACTAGAAACAAAGCACAACTTTGGCAAAGTTACAGGATACAAAATAAATCCACATAAATCATCAGCATTTTTATGTATTACCAACAAAGTCCAGCAGCAAGAGATGCAAAGAGAAATTCCATTTAAAATAACTGTCGATAATATAAAATATTTGGGAGTTTACCTGTCAAGGCAAAGTCAAGAAGTATATGAACACAATTTCAAAACACTTTCTACACAAATACAGTCAGGTCTAATGTCTTGGAAATATATCAAGTGCTCATGGGTAGGCTGAGCAACTATAATAAAAATGATACATTAATCTACTTATTAAGTGCTGATCAAACTCCAAAGAAATTACTTCACCAAGCTAGAAAAAATAACAAAATTCATCTGAGAGAACAAAAGGTCAAGAATTTCAAGGGAATTAATGAAACAAAATGCAAGTGAAAGTGGCCTAGCTGTACCAGACCTAAAACTATATTATAAAGCAGCAGTCATCAAAATCATTTGGTATTGGCAAAGAAGAATAGTCAATTACTGAAATAGGTTAGGTTCACAGGATAAAATAGTCAATGACTATAGTATTCTAGTGTTTGACAAACCTAAAAACCCCAGCTTTGGGGATAAAACTCATTATTTGACAAAAACTGCTGGGAAAATTGGAAAGTAGTGTGGCAGAAACTAGGCATTGACCCATACCTAAGACCCTATACCAAGATAAGATTGAAATGTGTTCATGATTTAGACGTAAAGAGTAGTATTATAAGCAAATTAGAAGAACAAAGGAGAGTTCACTTCTTATATTTGTGAAGAAGAAAGGAATTTGTGGCCAAAGAAGAATTCAAGCATATTATTAAATGAAAAATGGATAATTTTGATATTAAGTTAAAAAGTTTTTATACAAACAAAACTAATGCAGATAAAATTGGAAGGGAAGCAATAAACTGGGGAAAAATTTTACATTCGAGGATTCTGATAAAGGCTTCATTTCTAAAATAGATAGAGAATTGACTTAAATTTATAAGAATTCAAGCCATCTCAAAAATAATATGAACAGGCAGTTTTCAGATGAAAGAATTAAAACCATTTCTAGTCATATGAAAAGGTACTCCAAATCACTATTGATCAGAGAAATGCAAATTGAGACATCTCTGAGATAACACTATATATCTCTCAGATTGGCTAAAATGACAGGAAAAGATAATGGCCAATGTGGGAGGGGCATGTGGGAAAACTGAAACACTGATACATCATAGGTGGAGTTGTGAACTGATTCAACCATTCTAGAGAATTTGGAACTATACTAAAAGGGCTATCAAACTGTTTATACCCTTTACCCCAGCAGTGTTTCTACTGGGCTTATATCCCAAAGAGATCTTAAAGGAAAGAAAGGGACCCACATGTGCAAAATGTTGGTGGCAGCCCTTTTTGTAGTGGCTAGAAACTGGAAACTAAATGGATGCCCATCAATTGGAGTATGGCTGAATAAATTATGTTATATGAATGTCATGGAATATTATTGTTCTGTAAGAAATGACCAGCAGGATGGTTTCAGAGAGACCTGGAGAGACTTGCATGAACTGATGCTGAGTGAAATGAGCAGAACCAGGAAATCATTATACATGGTAACAACAATACTATATGATGATCATTTCTGATTGATGTGACTCTTTTAACAATGAGGTGATTCAGACCAGTTCCAAAGGTCTTGTGATGAAGAAAGCCATCTGAATCAGGAGAGAGGACATTGAGAACTGAATGTGGATCACAACATAACATTTTCACTCTTTTTGTTGTTTTTTGCTTGCATTTTGTTTTTTTTCTCATTTTTTCCCTTTTTGATCTGATTTTTTATTGTGCAGCAAGATATTTGTGAAAATGTTTAGAGGAACTGCACATATTTAACATATATTGAATCACTTGCTGTCTGGGGAAGGAGATGGAGAGTAGGAAGGGAAAAATTATAGCACAGGGTTTTGTAAGGGTGAATGTTGAAAATTATCCATGTATAGAATTTGAAAATAAATAGCTTTAATTAAAAAAAAAGCTATCTGATGCTAATTGGTTAAATGGAATTAGCGGTCTAGTCACTAGGCCACTAAAATTGGAGAAATGGAATCTGTTATGACTCAAACCAATGAAAGAGAAGGAAAATCCCTTAAATCCTTCAGGATACTAGAAAACCTTGTAGAAACAAAATGAAAACAGATCTGGTCCTGAGAAAGTGGTGTCAGGGTCAACCATGACATACTATGATAAAATTATATTGAACTGACTGAGAAACATCCAGGTGTAAAACAGCCAAGAAAGAGAGTGACATCATTAAAAAAAATCCAATTAAAGCCTCAGAAAAAAAATGCCACAAGGATTCTGAGTACCTGGAAGAAATGAAGAAAGGCAGAGACTGAAATAGAAAAAAAGACAGATACAAAGATAAAGAAAAAGATAAAGAAGAGGGAATGAAGGAGAGAAATTGTGTGTGTGTGTGTGTGTGTGTGAAAGAGACAAAGACAGAGAGAGAGACAGAAACAGAGACAGAGAGAGACAAAGAAAAAGCAGAGAGATGAAGAGGGAAAAGAAAAGAATTAAAAGAAATAGGGAGGAAAGAAGGGTGAGGAAAATGACCACTTTAGAACAGATTATGGAAACGCTTACCCAAGAAGTGAATACAAAGAAAATCAAAATGAGCTAAAAATAAAACAACTCAATGAGACAATAAGAAATCACAAAATTGGGGAAAGGAGGGAGGAGAATCAAGAAAATGTAAGAAATACAATATTTACAATATTAAAAACATCTTCCCTAAAAATAAGTCAAGGAGAGAATTGCTGAGGCAATTGGGGTTAAGTGACTTGCCCAGGGTCACACAGCCAAGGAATGTTAAGTGTCTGAGACCATATTAGAACTCAGGTCCTCCTGACTTCAGGACTGGTGCTCTATTCACTGTGCCACCTAGCTGCCCCAAAATGTTTAACTATTAAGCAGTGGGGAGAGTAAGCATCTCATAAATTTCACTTTTGTTTGTATTGAAAAGGAAGATGAAACAATTACATACACACATAACAATCTCAGTACAGAAAGGGAAATAGGAAAAGGGAGAAGAGGGGGTTGAAGAGGGAAGTCAGTTTAGGTAAGGGAATAGTCATAATCAAAAAAACTCAACTGTAGAAAACATGAAGAAGGGGTCAAAAGGAAAGGAAGAAAGTAAAAATCTAGGGTCAGGAATGAGATAAGAAGATAAGAGCTAAAACAAAGGGGGAAAATTAACTATTTCATTTTTTATCACAATACCAGGCAAAACTCAACAATATGGCATTTAGGAGACACATTCTTGAATCCCAAAGGTTAAAATAATGTTAAAATGGGGACTGGAGCAAAATCTATTCGGCATCAGCTGAACTTTTAAAAAATCAGAGAAAATAGCAATCATAATTTTAGTAAGATTACACTAAATGTAGACATGGCAAGAGATAAGCAAAAAAATTAAATCATGGTTTTAAAAGACACCATAAATAAAAATAATTCCAAATTGTCAAAGGATATGAACAAACAATTTTCAGATGATGAAATTAAAACCATCTATCATCATATGAAAAAATGTTTTAAATCACTATTGATTAGAGAAACGCAAATTAAAAAAATTTGGAAGTACCACTTCACATCTCTCAGATTGGCTAATTTGACAGGAAAAGATAATCATAAATGTTGGAGGGGATGTGGGAAAACTGTGACATTAATGCATTGTTGATGGAGTTGTGAAATGAGCCAACCATTCTGGAAAGCAATTTGGAAATATGCTCAAAGGCATACCCTTTGATCCATCAGTGTCTCTACTGGGCTTGTATCCCAAAGAAATCATAAAGGAGGGAAAGGGACCCACATGTGCAAAAATGTTTGTAGCACCTATTTTTGTGGTACCAAAGAATTGGAAAATGAGTAGATGCCCATCAATGGGGGAATGGCTGAATAAATTATGGTATATGAAAGTAATAAAATATTGTCATTCTATAAAAATTGATGAACAAGCTGATTTTAGAAAGGTCTGGAAAGATTTATATGAATTGATGCTGAGTGAAACAAGAAGAACCAGGAATACATTGTCCATAGTAACAGCAAGATTGTATGATGATCAGTTATGAAAGACTTGATTCTTCTAGCAGTTCAGTGATCTAAGGCAATCCCAATAAATTTTGGACAGAAAATGCCATCTGCATTCAGAGAGAGAACTATAAACATTGAATATAAAGTAACACATACTGCATTTATTTTTTTTCATTTTACTTCTGTTTTTTTGTCTCTTGTTCTGGTTTTTTCCTCCAAAAATAATTAATGATTCATAAGAGATTTTTTAAATGAATGTACATGTATAATCTCTCTATTTCTCTCTGTCACTTTGTCTCTGCCTTTCTATACCTCCACTTTCATATATGTATGTAGATGTGATATATATATATATATATATATTACCACAGTATGTATATATGTGTATGTGTTTATGTATATGCACACCTATCTGTGTAGACCCATATACATATATATATATATATATACATACCATATACCACAGTATCTATATATTAAAGGAAAGGTTAGTTAAAATCGAAAGAAAAAGAACACGAAAATAAAATAGAGAAGGATCTCAATGCACCAAAAGTTAAAAAATAGAGAAATTAAGGATCTGAACACCATGTCAGAATAAATAAAGATGATTAATAAATAGGAATAGAGATAAATTTTCACATATCAGGTATACAAGGTACCTTGAGTAAAACTGAAATACTGAAAATTAAAGAAAAAGATACATAAAATTGAAATTGAATTATTACATATAAGAACTTTTTTAAACAAAGCAGTTAACAATTATAATTTTTTTAAAAAGCAAAAACAAATCATTCTTATAAAAGCGAAAAAAGAGAGTTCACAAAGGAAAATTACTGGAAACTTTTAACATTATTTGCTAACAAAATTAAGGATTTGGATTAATTAAATAATTAAAATATAAAATACCCATATTAATAAAAGAAAAACTATTTACTTCAAAAGTCTAATGCAAAGAAAAGAAATCAAACAAGTTATTTCCCGAATTCCAAGAATTACCAAAGAAAAATAATTTCAAGACCAAATGAATTTATTAGTTCATTCTACCTGAACTCAAAGAATAACTAATTCCAATATTACACAAACTATTTAAACTAATAGTAAAAGAAGCCATTCTTCTGGTTTATAATACAGCTACACTCTTGATACTGAAACCTAATCAAGACAAAGGAGAGAAGGAAAATTAAAAACCAATATCCTTAATGAATACTAATGCAAAAAATTATGTAAAATATTAGCAAGTAGGTTACAAAAGTATATCAGAAAGTATAGGGGTGAAAATTCCTTCCGGGGGTGGAGCCATGGTGGCGGAGATCAGACAGGAGTCTCTGTAACCTCCTCTAACCTCCCCTCAAACCAACAACTTATGAAGCCTCTAGACTGATTCTGAAGCAAAAAACTCCACAATATCTGGAGAACAACACGATTCTAGAAGAAGATACTCTGGAAGAACCTCAAAACAGGTCTGTTTTAATTGGGCAGGGGGTGGCCTACTGAACCCAGACTGTAGCACAGGGAGACCGGGGCA
>JAJPUD010004939.1:107866-177306 GCA_023553655.1 Myrmecobius fasciatus | reverse complement strand
GGAATATCTGATTCCAGGCCCTTCGATCCTTCAAAGTAGAAGCTGCTAGGTCCTGTGTGATCCTAATTGTAGCTCCCCGATATTTAAATTGTTTTTTCTGGCTTCTTGTAATATCTTTTCCTTGGTATGATAGTTCTGGAATTTAGCCACAATATTTCTGGGGGACTTAATTTTTGGGTTTCTTTCAGGAGGTGATCGGTGGATTGTTTCAAGGAGTATTTTGCCTTCTGGGTCTAAAATATCAGGGCAGTTTTCTTTTATGATTTCCTGGAAGATAGTGTCTAGGTTCTTTTTTTCATCATGGCTTTCAGGAAGCCCTATAATCCTTAGATTGTCTCTCCTAGATCTATTTTCCAGGTCAGTTGTTTTTCCTAGGAGATATTTCATGTTTTTCTCTATCTTTTCATTTTTTTGTTTTTGTTCGACTGATTCTTGAAGTCTTGATGAGTCATTCATTTCCAATTGTTCGATTCTAATTTTTAATGTCTTATTTTCTTCAGTTACTGTTTTTAGTTCCTTTTGCAATTGACTAATTACATTTTTTTGTTCATTGCATTCTTTTTCCATTTTTTCTATTTTATTTTGCAGTGATCTCATTTCATTTCCCCGTGTTTCTTCTAACTCTCTTTTAAGATTTTTTATGCAATCTTCAAAGAAAGCCTTGTGACATGGAGACCAATTTATGTCCCTCTTTGGGGCTTTTTCTGGAGTTGCTTTACCTTTACGGGCCTCAGGATTTGAGTTCTGTTCTTCCCTCTCTCCATAAAAGTTGTCTATGGTGAGAGTTCTTTTTGGTTTTTTATTCATTTTTTTTAAAGGTGTGAGGTCTGTTTAGGGCAAAGATGGGACAGCTGCTTTAATTTGCCCTGGGGCAGTTCTGCTGATTGAATTATGTCAGGTGCTGGGCAGTTCTGCTTTAGTTCACTCTGGGGCGGTTCTGCTGATTGAATTATTTCAGGTACTGGGCAGCTCCGCTGATTGAATTATTTCTGGTGCTGATCAGTCCTGCTGTTTTATTGATTGCTTTAAGGTGCTGTGTAATGGCAGCTAGGTCCGATGCTCATCAGGGGTTCAGTGGTTCACAATCTATCCCCCTCAAAAGGCAGACCCTCCAAACCACCTGCCCACAATCAGGACAGATTGGTCCAAGAGGCCCGCAGAAGACTCCCAGGTGTATGAAAAGCACAACCTCCCACTCCTGTTCCGACTCCTGTTCCAGCTCCCTGTTCCAACTCCCTGCCCCAGTCTCCCTGCGCTGAAGTCTGGGTTCAGCAGACCACCCCCCTGCCCAATTAAAACAGACCTGTTTTGAGGTTCTTCCAGAGTATCTTCTTCTAGAATCATGTTGTTCTCCAGATATTGTGGATTTTTTTGCTTCAAAATCAGTCTAGAGGCTTCATATGTTGTTGGTTTGAGGGGAGGTTAGAGGAGGTTACAGAGACTCCTGTCTGATCTCTGCCACCATGGCTCCACCCCCAGAAGGAAGTCCGGGTCTTCTCTCTTTCTGTCTTTCTCCAATGGACAAGGTGGATACAGCTCATTGGCACTCATCAGATTCCTTCTCCATCTGTAGAGATAGAAACTGAGTCTAAAATAGTGTCTCCTCTTAAAATGTCATACAATGGTTGTAATTGATAAGTAGTTCAGCCTAGCATCCATTGGATATCTCCTATCAATTTCTGAAAGTCATTTAAGGTGTTCAACTTCCCTGTTCTTAAAGAAAGTTTTTGTATTGTAAGTACCTTAGGTTATACTTCATATCCTAAATATTGAAAAGGAGTATGTCTTTGAATTTTTTCTAGGGCTATATACAATTGGTAGTTCTTTAGTGTTTCTATGATCTTTTGTAGACATGCTGCTAATACTTGTTCCTCAAGTGCATACCCCAAAATATCATCCATGTAGTGTAATAACATAACTTTTGGAAATGCTTTTCTTACTGGAGTAAGAGCAGCAGTTACATACATTTGGCACATGGTAGGGCTATTTTTCATTCCCTGTGGCAAAACTTTCCATTCAAATCTTTTATAAGGCTCAGCTAAATTAAAGCTGGGCACTGAAAAGGCAAATCTTTTCATATCCTCCTTATCCAGAGGAATAGAGTAGAAACAATCCTTAATGTTTATAACCTAAAGAGGCCATTCCCTGGGCAACTGAGTAGGAAATGGAAGTCCAAGCTAAAGAGTTCCTATTGCTTCTATGTTCATTTACTTTTCTCAAATTAGTCAACATACTCCATTTTCCATATTTCTTTTATATAAGCAAATATAGGGGAATTCCAAGGACTTAGAGAAGTTGTAGGTGCCCTTGGTCAAGTTGCTCCTGTACTATATCTAATAAGGTTTTTCACTGGTTAAGGGCACTGCTCTACTCACACCAGGATATTACTTTTCCATTGGATAAGAAAAGGTATAAGGGCTGGCAGGCCTTCAACAGCAAGTTGTTGCTAAAAAGCCTACCTAAAAAGCCAAAGTGCTCAATAGTAATCCTAACTGAAGAAAAAAGTCTCTTTTCTTTTGCCTTGCCTCAGGACATAGGAGGATAAAACTGTGCTGGAGGGACTGATGGTGTCACAGTCCCTCCCCCTCCTCTTCCTCCTGCCCAAGAAGGTGGAATTGAGGGAGGAGGATGGGAAACAGAGGATGTCCCAAGGGCTCATGCAGGGTCTTAGGGGGAAGTGAAGGTGGGTTGGGAAACAGAAAAGCACCACGCCCCTCAAACCTCCTAGAAATATATATCAACAAAATACTAATAAAAGACTCCCTCTGCTCCATCCTATGTGCTGTACAAGGGCAACAACTCTACTTGTTTTTCTCCTCACACTTCTTGATTTGAGCCCCAGATTAAAAGCTTTCTTTTTCTTTTTCTTATATGTGGAATTTCTTAAAGCCTATTTTATCCCATTGTATTCAATTAGTTGTTCTCCTACTACCTTCCACATCTCTGGCTCCAAACTCTCTTCTTGAGAGAGCCACAGAGACTTGCACTCCTGAGCATCTGAAAATTCAGTGATCTGCTTCTGAGTTACCAAACCTTCTCTAACTAAGCTTGCTTCATACTTTCCTTGGGTGGGGAGGCTCTGTTGTTAGCACTTGCCTCATTTAGGCAGAAAAACAAAAGTGACTAGATAAGCCCTTACTGAATCTTCCTACTTGCCTGTCTATATACTTACCCTATGTGGATCACAGGCACTCCTCCACTGAACTCACCCATGGCAGTTGCTGTGTACCTTACTTTCTAAAGCCCCACATTGGGCGCCAAATATTGTGTCCCAACTAGCTCTCTGGAGGACCTTGGTACCAACCCAAGTCCTTGGTCTTAAAAGAGGAGTGAAGAGGCAGGACTCATGTGGATGGTCAAACATGGGGTCCATTTATTCCAAATTCTCTCAGCCTTATATACCCTAATACAACTTATATAACATATATGATATATATATATATATATATATATATATATAACTTATATAAACATAGCACACTACCACATAAACAACTTGTTATTGTACATAGATGACTCTTTGCCACTTGGTATCACTCTGCTTCAACTACAACACAGATTGTCACTGTCCCCTGACTTCTCAGGAAGGCTGAGAAGCCCCCAAGGGGAGATGAGAGCAGAACCAGCCAGACATTGTCAGCATGTTCCCTCTGGGCTGAAGGGTCTTATTTCTTACCAAGAGTTCCCCCACTATCTGTGGCCCTCCACAGAAAGATATTCATAGAATATTATAGCTGGAACAGACCTATGATAATTATAAAACCAGACCCTGGTTTCCCCAAGTCTATTATTTAAACATAAGACATAGCAGGTCCTGTCTAGATTAAAAAAAAAATACTTCGGTTATATGGTGGATAGAGTACTAGAACACCTAGGTTCAAATCTTTCCTCTGTTACTTACAATATGAGTTAATGAAATCTTATATACTTCAAGGAGATACCTAGTTTTTTTTCATAGATTGTTAGAATCTTCATTGTAGAAGGAGTCCCCATAATAGGAATTCTCACCTTTCAAGATAGTTTGAATCCTTCACCTATTTGCATAATCATAAATTCCTTTGTATGTATGATTTCATTTTATAGATGAAGAAACTAAAGATTGGAAAAATATAAGTGATGTGACCAAGGTCACACAGCTTGAAAACAGTGGAAGTAAAAATGGAACTCAGATTGCTTTTCTCCAAGATCACTGTTTTGTTTATCAGTCATGCTGTTTCAAGACTGATGACTTGGCAAATTAGAGTAACATAGGATAGTTTACCTCTCAGACCTGTGGAGAAAGAAGGAAGTTGTGTTCAAAGAAAAACTGGAATTCTTAATTGAACACCAGATAGATAATTTTGATTATATTAAGTTAAAAAGTTTTTGTACAAACAAAACTAATGCAGACAAGATTAGGAGGGAGGCGATAAATTGGTAAATCATCTTTACATTTCAGGGTTCTGATAAAGGCCTCATTTCTAAAATGAGTCATTTTTATAAGAATTCAAGCCACTCTCCAATCGATAAATGTTCAAAGGATATGAATAGACAATTTTCAGATGACGAAATTAAAACTATTTCCAATCATATGAAAAGGTGCTCCAAATCACTATTGATCAGAGAAATGCAAATTAAGACAACTCTGAGATACCACTACACACCTGTCAGATTGGCTAAGATGATAGGAAAAGATAATGATGAATGTTGGAGGGGATGTGGGAAAACTGGGACACTGATACATTGTTGGTGGAATTGTAAACGGATCCAACCATTCTGGAGAGCAATTTGGAACTATGCTCAAAAAGTTATCAAACTGAGAATACCCTTTGACCCAGCAGTGTTTCTATTGGGCCTATATCCCAAAGAGATCTTAAAGGAAGAAAAGGGACCCGCAAGTATAAAAAAGGCAGCCCTTTTTGTAGTGGCTAGAAACTGGAAACTGAATGGATACCCATCAATTGGAGAATGGCTGAATAAACTATTTTATATGAATGTCATGGAATATTATTGTTCTGTAAGAAATGACCAGCAGGATGATTTCAGAGAGGCCTGCAGAGACCTGCATGAACTGATGCTAAGTGAAATGAGCAGAACCAGGAGATCATTATACACAGCAACAAGACTATATGATGATCAATTCTTATAGATGTGACTCTCTTCAACAATAAGATGATTCAAACCAGTTCCAGTTGTTTAGTGATGAAGAAAGCCATATACATCCAAGGAGAGGCCTGTGGGATCTGAGGGTGGACTGAAACGAAGCATTTTCACGTTTGCTATTCATGTTTGCTTGCATTATGTTTTCCTTCTCAGATTTTTTTTTATAGATCCAATTTTTCTTGTACAGCAAGATAACTATAAATATGTATGTACATATTCAATTTGTCAAGTATTTTAACATAATTAACATGTATTAGACTTCCTGCCATCTAGGAGAGGGAGTGGGGGGAAGGAGGGAAAAATTTGTAACAGAAAGCTTTGCAAGGGTCAATGATGAAAAATTACCCATACATATGTTTTGCAAATAAAAAGCTTTAATAATAATAATAATAAAGACTGATGACTTGGGAAATTGTAAGTTCATTTAGACTGTGAGTTAAAAGTATTATTTAGTGAAAAGAACACTGAACCAGAAGTTGGAGGATTGAAGCTTAGGTTTTAGGTATTTTACACAAACGTATGCTTTGTGAGTTTTCTCATTGACAAAGCAAGATAAAGCTGAATTCAAATCTGGCCTCAGAGACTTACTAATTGTGTAACCTTGGACAAGTAAATTAGCTGATGCCTCAGTTTCCTCATCTATAAAATGGAAATCATCATTGCACCAACCTCCCAGGGTTGTTGTGGGCATCAAATGAGATAATATTGTGTTATGGCACATATTTTTGTAATGCTGGAGAAAATGAGGCAAGATAAAGATTAGAGTTTTTAATATTTTAATAGTGGAGAATATGGACTAGCCATAGCCAACTGGCTGGATTGGACTCTTGTCTCAAAGCATGAAGCAACCATAAAGTAATTTCAGAGATTGTTATAGGGCTTTAGCTATCAGGGAAACAAAAGCAAGGGGAAGAGGGAGCAGAGCATTGGGTGAGTGTAAATTCCAGAAAGGACCATAACTTTTTAATTCTGAAAGGTTGGGGGGAGGGGTGTCAAAAGCAGGAGACAGGAAGTCTGAGATCAGGAGATACCCACACAATTGAAATAAGCCATCTGGAGTTTTATGACTCTGGAATGTGAGAGTGGCCAGAGGCCCCTATTCTCTCAGTCCCAATGGAGCAAGGAAGAGGGGGTAAACTGAAGCAGAACAATTCAGGGAAACTGAGGCAGGGAGACCGAAGTATTACAATTCATGGTAACTGAGGCAGGGAAACTGAGGCATTACATTATGTATCATATAATGCTATCTATTATTATTCTCATCATTCACATTATCAAACATACACACAAACACATACATATATACAAAAAGAATGTTATGATAAAAATAATTTCAAGTGATATAATGTATAATATTTCCAAATGGTTATATTTCATACTTTGAATAATATTGTAAAAAGAGAAAAATGACTGAATCCTATATGTAGCATCTTGTTTGCTAGTACCAACACTTGCAAACAGTCATATGAGCTTGTGAGTTTAGGGCCTTCATAGAATTCCATCATAATTCTTTTGGGCATCTTATTTTGAAATATCTTGATCAAGACCAGTAATTCTCAAATTCCACACCATACTACTATGCTATAAATTTCACCAAATGAGCCATGAAATTATATTATTGCAGATTTTTAAAAGAAAAAAAATTTCATTTGATATGTTTTACTTATCTAGCATATGTAGTCTGGGAATTATACTATTCAGAAAAAAAAATTGACTTAAATCTGTGAACTTACCTCGTAATATATCACCAATACTCAACAAAAACAATCACCTACCACAGTGGGTAGAATTGAGTTTGGAATTAAGAAGATATGAGTTTGAATTCTGACTCAGATACCTGCTAGTTGTGTGACTGTGGGTAAGCCATTTAACCTTTATCTGCTTTCATTTCCTTAATTCTAAAGTGGATGTTTATCAATCATGCTGTTTCAAAACTGATGGCTTGGGAAATTATAAGTAAATTAGCTGGTGCCTCACTTTCCTCATGTATAAAATGGGGATCATAATTGCACCTATATCCCAGCGTTATTGTGAAGATCAGATAGGATAATATTTGTAAAGCACTTAAGCAAACCTTAAAGCACTGTATAAGTGCTGATGATTATTTTTAGCTCCTGCATCAGTTCTTCCAACTTTACTATAGTGTTGTCAATAGCTTCAGTTCCTCATAACAAAGTATGCAGTGCCATGATCAAAAAAAATTAATTTGATAACTGCTGAAGTGAAACGTTTTTATGAAGTATTGTGTTTATTCATACATTCTACAGACATTTATAAAATATCTTCTCTAATCAGTGTGCTCCTGTGCATTAAGGCTGCATGATTTCTGAGAAGACTAGTCTCTTAATACATGACTCAGAGAAGGCAAAGAGCAGAGGAAGCATCTATGAAGAAGAAAAGTGATTCAAAATGGATATGAAGAACATATAAAGGAAAACAAAAAGAGGCCTTATTGGGATCTCAAAGGACCGAGCAACTTGATTACAAATCAAAATTTTATATTCCATGTACTCATATCCCTTTTGGAGTGGTTACATAAATTTTAAAAACAAAAAGAAAACTGGTTCTCATTTTGCTAAAACAAAGACAAATGCTATTGTGTTTTGGGATTAATTTCAAAGCATAGAGTGGATATTGTCAAGATGTACTTCTAAACAAGATATGTCATTGTTTGGAATTTTTGTGACAAAGAAAATCAAGCTGCTATTATTTTCTGAAGGTTAGCAAAGAATAAGTATCTCATTCTGCTCAGTCCTATCTGTCAAGACAGTATTTTGGACTGATTTATTTCATCTCTACTATTCTTCAGAAGGATTAATAGATCAAAGGAGGAAAAGGATACCGTAGGAACATTAGAAGCATCATTACTTCTCTTGCAGAGTTCTTGAGAGGATCAAATGAGATAGTGGAGGTGGAAAGTACTTTGTAGCTATTATCACTCTCTACAAATGTGAAATATTATTATGATTTCCCTATTAAGTTTGTTCTTGGATGCCTCATCTTGATGTGAAGGTGACCCTGCATATACACAGACTATACTAATGAAACATAGCTGGGCTAAGGAATTCAAGGACATGCTGTTGTATTAGGATCAACCTGGAGGGGCAAAAAAACAGGTATTCATTCTTTGGCCATGGCCTTTCATGAAATGTGGAGTTCAGTTCAAACATTATATCCTCCATGAGATCTTTTTGTATGCTCCCAGATTTTAATGCTTCTCCATGTCCCCCAAATGACTTTATATTTACTTTGTATATATTTTGTATTTATTCATATGGGCTTCCTCAAATTGGATATAAACTATTCTGGACAATAAAGAAAGTTTCATTTTTATTTATAGATCCCAGCCAGGATGCCTGCCATAGACTAAGTGGTCAATTGATTTTTATTGGCTAGTTGATCTCTAATGAAGAAGTTCTCTTACTTATGAATTTTATTCTTTCCTACTAAAGTACAATGGCTTCTTATTATTTCCAAGATTAAATAACTTCATATATTGATCCCTTCTCTCTCTTCTTCCCTCCTTGATTCCTTTTCCCTTCCTTCTTTCCCTCCTTCATTTCTTCCTATCTCCCTCCTTTCCTTCCTCCTTCCTTTCCTTCCTCCCCATCTTCCCTTCCTTCTTTCCCTTTCTCCCTCTCTTCCTCCTTCCTCCTTCTTTCCCTCCTTCCTTCCCTTGCTCCTTTCCCTCCTTTCTTCTTTTTTCCTTCCTCCCTCCTTTCTTCCCTCTTTCTCTCCTTCCCTTCCTTCTTTTATTTCTTTCCTCTTCTCTTCCTTCCTTCCTCCTTTCTTTGAATCCTACCTTCCTTTTTTCTCTCCTTCTTTCCTTTCTTCTTTCCTTCCTTCCCTCTTTCCTTCCTTTCTTCATTCCTACCCTATAACACAGCTGCAATGACCTTGTTACAATTCCAGTACATTGGTCTTACTGTTCCCCTCATAGGATACATGATCTCCCAACTTCATGTCTTTCAATGACTCCCCCAACCCCATGCTTGGAATGTTCTCCCTTCTTACCTCCAATTTCTGAATTCCTTAAAACCCAGCTTATATTCCACCTTCTTCAAGAATTATTTCTAGTCCTCCTTACCAGTAGTGCCTTCCCCCTGAGATAACCTCCAATATGTCCTGTGTATATATGTCTATATATATATTTATATATATATATATATATATATATATATATATATCTTATATGTATATAATTGTTTTCATGTTGTAAATCTACATAGAATGTGAGCCTACTTCTCTATGTGTAAACAAGTCTTGTTTCGACTCTTGAAGCTTCTCCACCTAAATTTGCATGAGGTACTACCATGCTATTCTTTGCCTTCTCAAGATCTCCATTGTGATGCTTCTTCCATTGGCTATAATCCTCATGCATCAAAACTTGTCTGTAATCCCTCTATCCCATTCCTCTGGAATTGATGATAGGTGATAGATATTAATATGATAACTTAACCTATATGCATATGTTAAACAGCTAATTGCAATGTGTCAGGGAACATGAGACCTCTATTGAACTAGAAATATTGGCCATTATAGCCAGACCATTGTAGAGGATATTCAGGTAAGAGGAACCTTTTAGTCATATAACTTGGTTTGTTCAGAAAAAGCAGTCCCAGGAAGTTCAACTTTGTAAGAGAAGATAACTCTTTTGAAACAAAGGTATTGTACAACCCACATTTCAAAAAGCACTATTTCTAGTTGTTTTAGGTTCTAAAAATAGAAGTTATGTCTACTAATTAGTAATGTCTTAACATGTCCACTTAAGATTCATAAATGTACTTAATAAGTCTACTAGGCAAAGCAATATTAGTTAGTCATATATTGGTCCTCCCATTTGCATTCCTACCAAATATATTACAATGAGAAAACACTGTGTTTGGAGTGAGATGACTTGGATTTGATTTCTGTCATATAATAAATATAGAAATAAATAATATAAAAATAAACAGAATAAGTATAGAATAAAATAGAAGTGGATCTTCTATTTAAAATCAGTGTGACTGTGGGTAAATCATTTAACCTAACTATGCTTCAGTTTCTTTTTATATATTATAAAATTAGAAGTTTGAATTAGGTGATCTCTGGGAACCCTTTTGGTTCTAAATCATTTTCTGTGTGTGATAGTAGCACACAGCTGAAATAATATATTAGGGATGGAAGGGATATTAGATATCATTGAGTCTAGTCCTGTCTTTTTGGAAATGAATAAAATTTCGTAATCCCAGAAAGGTGAATTTTGGAGGCAGCTAAATAGCACAATGAATAAATCATTGGACCTAGATTCAGGACACTTGTTCTATGACACTGGACAAGTCACTTAATCTGTATCAGTTTCCTCTATAGTGAAATGGGCCAAATAATAATCCATTTCCTAGGATTGCTGTGAAAAATAAATGAGATAATATTTGTAAAAAAAAAAAAAAAAATTAGCAAATTGCCTAGCACATACCAAGCACTCAACATTTGCTTATTTTCTTCTCCTCCCTGCTCCTCTTGCCCAAGTAAACTTGAATATTCCAAATTATAAACAGTAGAGCTGGATTTCAGATCTAATAAATTGAAAGGCACCAGATGAGCAATTTGTTTCTTTAAAGCAGACAATATAACATTTTCCTTTTACTGGGAAGTTAACTAGAAGTCCTTAGTAGGAACTACTTTCAGAGGTATTGGTTTCAGAGTTTCTTATGCATTATCCTGAAAATCTTCAATAAAGGAAAAGTTTTCTCTCATGTTCTTTTGAAGGGTATTAAATTGTGGAAGCAGCCAAAAGTTATCAAGAATCAATTGTGGGGACAGAGCCAAGATGGTGAAGAGGAAACATGTTCTTTCTGACCTCTTCCTATGACCTGCAGATTAATTAGCAAATCCAGCTTCTGAATTAGCTCTGGACTGGCAGAATCCACAAATATTAGGAGTGTAACAAATTACCAGCACAAGATAATTTTGAAGATCTCCAAAAAAAGTCTGTTTCAATCAGGCATAGAGGGAAGTGGGCCAAGCACAAGCAGGTTAAGCATAGATGCCAGTGAAGAATCTATGGGGAAGAATCAACAGCAGTGTTGGCCATTCTTCCCTGGTTGCAGATCAGCAGAGAAATTATAAAACATCCAACACAAACACAAAAGGTAAATAGTGAACCCGGAAAGGGCAGAATCTCATGGGTCGTGGCCACCACCCATCAGAAGTCAGTTAGTGCAGCCCCTTGTAGAAGAACCTTAGAAAATCTCCCTTGTCCTAAAAGCGGATCTCAACATTTAAAAAAATGAGTGAAAAAGCAATAAAGAACTCTGACCATAAATAGTTTTTATGGTGAAAGAGAACAGATTTCAAACCCTGAGGAGATTAAAAGCAGATTGTCTCCTGATGAAACCCCAAAGGGTGATATAAATTGGTCCTTATCACACAAGGCTCTCCTAGAAGAAATTTTAAAAGATCTTAAAAGAGAGCTAGAAGAAAAATGGGGAAAGGAAATGAGAACCTTTGAAAAAGGGTTTGGAAAAGGAAACACAGAAATTATCTGAAAAAAAAAATCATTACAAAATAGACTTAGTGAAATGAAAAAAGCATATAACTCCTTAAAAATAGATTTTACAAAATGGAAAAAAAATAGCTCCCTGATGAATAGAATGTGTGAAATGGAAAAAGAAAATAACTCCTTAAAAACAAATTTATGAAATGCGGGAAAAAATCCACAGAACAAAACACCTCATTTAAAAATTCAATTGGACAAATACAAAAAGGATTTAAAAAAGCAAATGAAGAAAATAATTCATTAAAAATTAGAACTAAAAAAAATAGAAATGAATGACTCAATGAGACATCAAGAATCAGTCAAGCAAAACCAAAAAAAAGAAAAAAAGAAAAAATAGAAGAAAATGTAAAATACCTACTTGGGAAAACAACTGACCTAGAAAATAGATCTAGAAGAGACAATCTAAAATTTATTGGACTTCTTGAAAAAAATGAGCCTAGACACTACTTTTCAGGAAATCATAAAAGAGAACTGCCCTGATGTCATAGACTCAGAAGGTAAAATAGCCATTGAAAGAATTCACCAAACACGTCTTGAAAGAGACCCCAAAATTAAAACTCCAAGGAATATTGTGGCTAAATTTCAGAACTATTGGGCCAAGGAAAAACTATTGCAAGCATCCAGAAGAAAAAACAATTCAAATACCTAGTAACCACAATAAGGATTACCCAGGACCTAGCAGCTTCTACCTTAAAGTATTTAATGGGGCCTGGAAGATGAAATTCCAAAAGGCAAAGGAACTTGGAATGCAGCTAAGAATAAAGCACCCCACTAAACTAAACATTTTCTTTTAGGGAAGAAGAGGGACATCCAATGAAACAAGTGAATTCTGTTTCTCATGAAAGGTCCAGAGCTGAACAAAAAAATTGACCTCAAAATACAGAAATCAAGAGAAGCATAAAAAGGTAAAAAGAAAAGAACTCTTGAGAATTGTATCTCTGTTATGGGTATACATAAAGACTGCATGTATAATTTGATTTTACTGTTATAATATAAAAATAAACTAGAGATGGAAAGGGGATTGTACCAGAAGAAGGGAAAGTGGAGATAAAATGAGGGAAATTACACCTCATGAAGAGGCAAAGAAAACCTATTATAATTGTGGGAAAGAAGGGAGGGGGATGAGCATTGTGTAAATCTTCCTCTTGTGAGATTTGGCTCAAAAAGAGAATATTAGACATATTTGGTTTCAGAGAGAAACTTCTCTCACCTTATATGAAAGTGGGAGTGGGAAGGGATAAAGGGAAGGGATAGGCTAATAGAAAAGAAAACAGAAATAGTAGGGAAAAGGTAGAAGAAAGGGGAAGCTACTCTAAAGACTCTAAAGGCTGCTTGAGGCAAGTGCTACTCATAAGTAAAATACTGGGGAAGAGGGAAAGAGGAAAATGAAAAAGTATAATTTGGATTAAATAAGATGGCAGAAAATACAGAATTAATAGTTTTAACTGTAAATGTGAATGGGTTGAACTCTCCTATAAAGGGAAAGCAGATAGCAGGCTGGATTAAAAGCCAGAATCCTATAATATGTTGTTTACAAGAAAAACATTTAAAGCAGAGTGATACATACAGAGTAAAAGTGAAAGGCTGGATCAGAATCTATTATGCTTTAGGTGAAGTTAAAAAAAAGCAGGGATAGCCATCCTAATCTCAGATCAAGCAAAAGAAAAAAATGATCTAATTAAAAGAGATAAGGAAGAAAACTATATCTTGCTAAAGAATACTATAGATAATGAAGCAATATCAATACTAAACATCTGTACACCAAATGGTATAGCATCTAAATTCCTAAAGGAGAAGTTAAGGGAGCTGCAAGAAGAAACAGACAGCAAAACTATAATAGTAGGAGATCTCAACTTTGCTCTCTCAGAACTATATAAACCAAACCACAAAATAAATAAGAAATATGTTAAGGAGGTAAGTAGAATATTAGAAAAATTAGGTATGATGGGTTTTTGGAGAAAATTGAATGGAAACACAAAGGAGTAAACTTTCTTCTTGGCAGTTCTTAGAATCTATACAAAAATTGGCCATTTATTAGGGCATAAAGACCTCAAAATCAAATACAGAAAGGCAGAAATAGTAAATGCATTTTTTCAGATGACACAATAAAAATCATAGGCAATAAAAGGCTAGGGAAAAATAGACCAAAAAGTAATTGAAAACTAAATAATCTCATCCTAAAGAATAAATAGGTGAAACAGTAATTTCATCCAAGAGAATGACAACAATGAGACAACATACCAAAATTTGTGGGATGCAGCCAAAGCAGTAATAAGGAGAAATTTTATATCTCTAGATGCTTACTTGCATAAAATGGAGAAAAAGAAAACCAATGAATTGGGCTTGCAACTAAAAAAAGCTAGAAAAAGAACAAATTAAAAATCCCCAATCAAAGACCAAGCTTGAAATCCTAAAAATAAAAGGAGAGATTAATAAAATTGAAAGGAAAAAAACCTATTGAATTAATAAATAAGATTAAGAGTTGGTTTTATGAAAAAAAAACAACAAAAGAAATAAACCTGTAGTTAATTTGATTAGAAAAAGGAAAGAGGAAAATCAAATTGTTAGTCTCGAAAATGAAAAGGAAGAACTTTCCACCAATGAAGAAGAAATTAGAGCAATAATTAGGAGTTATTTTGTCCAACTTAATGCCAATAAATTTGATAACCTAAGTGAAATGGAGGAATGCCTACAAAAATATAGTTTGCCTAGATTAACAGAAGAGGAAATAAATTACTTAAATAGTCCCATTTTAGAAAAACAATATAACAAGCTATTAATCAACTCCCTAAGAAAAAATCTCTAGGGCCAGATACATGTGAATTCTACCAAACATTTAAAGAACAATTAACTCCAATACTATATAAATTATTTGGAAAAAATAGGGAACAAAGGACTCCTACCAAATTCCTTTTATCACACAGACATGGTACTGATATCTAAATCAGGTAGGATGAAAACAGAAAAATAAAATTATAGACCAATCTCCCTAATGAATATTGATGCAAAAATCTCAAATAAAATATTAGCAAAGATATTACAGAAAGTCATCCCCAGGATATACACCATGACCAAATAGAATTTATGCCAGGAATGCAGGACTGGTTTAATATTAGGAAACCTATTTGTCTAATTAACTATATCAATAACCAAATGAACAAAAAAATATATGATTATCTCAATAGTTGCAGAAAAAGCATTTGATAAAATCCAACATCCATTCCTATTAAAAACACTAGAGAACATAGGAATAAATGGACTTTTCCTTAAAATAGCCAGTAGCATCTATTTAAAACCATTAGCTATGTAATGGAGATAAACTGAAATCATTACCAATAAGATCAGGGGTGAAACAAGGTTGCCCACTATCACCTTTACTATTCAATATTGTATTAGAAATACTAGCTTTGGTAATAAGAGAAGAAAAAGAGATTAAAGGAATTAGAGCAGGTCATGAGGAAACCAAATTATCACTCTTTGCAGATGATAGAATGGTATACTTAGAGAAACCTAAAGAATCAGCTAAAAAAACTATTAGAATATTCCATAACTTCAGCAAAGTTGCAGGATACAAAATAAATCCACATAAATCATCAGCATTTTTATACATCACTCACAAAATCCAACAGTAAGAGATACAAAGAGAAATTCCATTTAAAATAACTGTTGATAGTATAAAATATTTGGGAATCTCTCTGTGAAGGGAAAGTCAGGAACTATATGAGCAAAACGACAAAACACTTTCCACACAAATAAAATCAGATCTGAACAATTGGAAAAATATCAAGTGCTCTTGGGTAGGTTAAGCAAATATAATAAAGATGACAATACTACCCAAACTAATCTATTTATTTAGTGCTATACCAATCAAACTTTTAAGAAACTATTTTAGGACCTTGAAAAAAATAACAACAAAATTCATCTGGAAGAAGAAAAGATCAAGAACTTTAAGGAAACTAATGAAAAAAATGCAAATGAAGGTGGCCTAGCTGTATCAGATCTAAAACTATATTACAAAGCAGTGGTCATCAACACCCTTTGGTACTGGCTAAGAAATATAGTGGTTGATCAGTGGAATAGGTTAAGTTCACAGGACAAAATAGTCAATGACTAAGGTAATTTAATGTTTGACAAACCCAAAGACCCCAGGTTTTGGGATAAGAATTCATTTTCTGACAAAAATTGCTGGGAAAATTGGAAACTAGTATGGCAAAAATGAGACATTGACTCACACCTAACACTGTACCAAGATAAAGTCAAAATGGGTTCATGATCTAGACATAAAGAATGATATTATAAAGAAATTAGAAGAACATAGGATAGTTTACCCCTCAGATCTGTGGAAGAAGAAGGAATTTATTACCAAAGAAGAACTGGAGATCATTATTGATCACAAAATAGATAATTTTGATTATATTAAGTTTAAAAGTTTTTGTACAAACAAAATTAATGCAGGCAAGATTAAAAGGGAAGAAATAAACTGGGAAAATATTTTTACATCCAAAGGTTCTGATAAAGGTTTTATTTCTAAAATATTATATAGAGAATTGACTGAAATTTATAAGAATTCAAGCCATTCTCCAATTGATAAATGGTCAAAGGATATGAACAGACAATATTCAGATGTAGAAATTGAAACTATTTCTAGTCATATAAAAATGTTGCTCTAAATCACCATTGATCAGAAAAATGCAAATTAAGACAACTCTGAGGTACCATCTCACAGCTCTCAGATTGGATAAAATGACAGGAAAAGATAATGAGGAATGCTGGAGGGCATGTGGGAAAACTGGGACACAAATACATTATTGGTGGAACTGTGAATGGATCCAACCATTCTGCAAAGTAATTTGGAACTATGCTCAAAAAGTTATCAAACTGTGCATACCCTTTGACCCAGCAGTGTTTCTACTGCACTTATATCCCAAAGAGATATTAAAGAAGGGAAAGGGGTACACATGTGCAAAAATGTTTGTGGCAGCCCTTTCTATAGTGGCAAGAAACTGGCAACTGAATGGATGTCCATCAATTGGAGAATGGCTGAATAAATTATGGTATATGAATGTTATGGAATATTATTGTTCTGTCAGGATGATTTCAGAGAGGCCTGGAGAGACATGAACTGTTGCTAAGTGAAATGAACACAACCAGGAGATCATTATATATGTCAACAACAAGGTTATATGTTGATCAATTCTGATGGACAGGTCTCTCTTCCACAATGAGATGATTCAAACCAGTTCCAATTATTCTGTGATGAAGAGAGCCATTTACACCTAAGTAGAGGACTGTGAGAAGTGAGTGTGATTCACAACATAGCATTTTTACTCTTTTTGTTGTTGTTTGCTGCATTTTATTTTACTTCTCTTTTTTATTGGTTTAATTTGATTTTTCTTGTGTAGCACAATAATTGTATAAATGTGTAAGCATATATTGAATTTAACATATATTTCTGCCATGTTTAATATATATTGGAATACTTGCCATCTTGGGAAGGGCATGGGGGAAAGGGGAGGGAAATTGGAACACAAGATTTTGCAAAGGCTAATGTTGAAGAATTATCCACACATATGTTTTCAGAAATAAAAAACTTTAATCAAAGGAAAAATCAATTCTGGCAAACTATGTGGGTGATTCAACTTGATTCATGAAATCTCATATAGCAGAAAAAATTCAGGAAAACTGAATTGAAGTCCATGTTCTACTATTCATTATCTGAATGACTTAGAGCAAGTTAGAGAATCAAAAATTTAGGACTGAATAGAGTCTTTGAATTCATCTAGTTGAACTCCATCATTTTTTCAAATTTTGGAATGCCCTTTCCTTCCCCCTGCCCAAAGAACCTTTCTATATGCACAGAAGAGCATAAAGAGAAGATTGCATATGAAACCATGAATCTCTATTTTATACTGCTTGCAAGTTTTTAGAGTGTATGATAACTTTATGCCAACAAATTTGATAATCTAAATGAAATGGAGGAATATACAAAAATATAGACTGCCTAGGTTAACAGAAGAGGAAATAAATTATTTAAATAGCCCAAGCTATTAATCAATTTCCTAAGAAAAAATCTCCAGGGCCAGATGGATTTAAATGTGAATTCTACCAAACATTCAAAGAACAATTAATTCCAATACTATATAAACTATTTGAAAAAATAGGGAAAGAAGATGTACTACCAAATTCCTTTTATGACACAGATATGGTGCTGATAGCTAAACCAAGTAGGGTGAAAACAGAGAAAGAAAACAATAGACCAATTTCCTTAATGAATATTGTTGCAAAAATTTTAAATAAGATATTAGCAATGAGATTACAGAAAGTCATCCCCAGGATAATACACTATGACCAAGTTAGATTTATACCAGGAATGTGGGGCTAGTTCAGAATTAGGAAAATTATCAGCATAATCATAATCATAATCAGCATAATATTAATAACCAAACTAACAAAAATCATATGATTATCTCAATAGATGCAGAAAAAGCATTTGATAAAATCCAACATCCATTCCTATTAAAAACACTAGAGAGTATAGGAATAAGTGGGCTTTTCTTGAAAATGATCAGTAACATCTATTTAAAACCAACAGCAAGCATCATATGTAATGATTGGGGACAAACTAGACCCATTCCCAATAAGATCAGGAGTGAAACAAGGTTGCCCACTGTCACCATTATTATTTAATATTGTATTAGAAATGTTAGCTTTGGCAGTAAGAGAAGAAAAAGAGATTATAGGAATTAGAGTAGGTCATGAGGAAACCAAATTATCATTCTTTGCAGATGACATGATTGTATACTTAGAGAACCCTAGAGACTCACCTAAAAACTGCTAGAAACAATTCACAAGTTTAGCAAAGTTGCAGGATACAAAATAAATCCACATAGAGTGTATGATAAATTCCTTTCATTCCTTTCAAATCTGTCCTGCAAATCAGTGCTTCTTTCTGAATTTCTTTTTGTTTACTTCTGTGCATTAATATTTTTCCCTTGGTCTTATAGTTTTATTCTAGCTAACCTTGTCTATCCATTCCAATTTTAAAAAAGTAAGGAAAACAAAACAAAACAAATCCTTTTAATTGATAACCATAATCAAGCAAATTGCATACACACAATGGCTATATACTAAAATTTTGGTCTTTCTACACCCTTATTCAATCACCTCTCCTTAGGAGGTTGATAATATGTCTGATCATTAGGTTTCAGGAGACATAGTTGATCATTGCATGCTTATATTTGTCAAAGTTGTTTTTCTTTACAATGCTTGTGATGCTGGCATACATTGGTTTTTTTGATTCTACTCATTTCATTTGGTGTTCAAAATTCTCTACAATCATTTCTTTTATAATTTCTAAGGGCAAAATAATATTTTGTTACATCACTCTAACACATTTTGTTTAGCCATTCCTCAATTGCTGGGAATCTTCATATATTTTAGTTCTTTGTTTTCTTCCTCTTTTAATCCTACTTTCAGTATTGAGAAGTTTATGAATATTCCCTCTTCAATATTACCCCAATTTAAGGTATTTCCTTAGAAATCTATTTTTGTGCATGTGCAATCTTTAAATGAATGAAATTTATCTTATGTCCACTTCCTTCACCCCTTCATCCATATCATATATTTTCTTATGCATCCCAAATATAAGAAATTGCAAATTCCACTCTTTTTTATAGTACTGTATTCCTCTTTTTACTTCCTCTTCTTTTTTCCTTCTTCAAAACCCAGAAAAGAACTCATCCATTCTTTGAACTTCTGCTTTTCATTGACTTCTTTATTATCTTCTGAAGACATTAAGGTTCTGAACTGACACATCTGTTTTGTCTTTCTCTATTAGGATGTCAGTTTTATATCTTTTTATCTCTTGTTCTCTTTTCCTTCTTTTTTACCTCCTCTTCTTTTTTTTTCCTTCTTCAAAACCCAGAAAAGAACTCACCCAGCCTTTGAACTTCTTCTGAAGACATTAAGGTTCTGAATTGACACACCCGTTTTGTCTTCCCCTATTAAGATGTCAGTGTTATATCATTAAATGGCTTTTCCCAGGTCAAATAAGTCTGTCTAGGTTTCTCTGGACGTTTTTGTTTTTTTTTCTTTTGTTGTTTGTTTGTTTTTTTCATTTCCTAATTCCTACTTAACTCTTGTCTTTTAATCAGAAATGCTTGAAAGTTTTCTATTCCATATTTTACCCATTGTAGAATTTTACTCAGCATTTCAAGGTAAGTTATTCTTGGTTTTAGGAATATTGATCTTCTGGAATATTATGTTCTGAGATTTTCTTTCATTTTTAGTAGAAGTTGACAGATCTTTTGTAATGCTGACTGTGATACCTCAGTACTTGAACTGTTTCTTTTTGATTATTAGTACTATATTTTCTTTGAGAGGTTATGACATTGCTAGGATTTTTCTTTCAAGGATTTCTTTCAGAAAGTGATTGATATATTCTTTCTTTCTCATCTTTACAATTTTGTTTTAATCTGGCAGTTGCCATTTATAATTTCTTGAAATATGGTGTCAAAGCTTTTTTTTTTTTTTTCATAAAGCACAGTTTTCAGGAAGTTCAATGATTCCTAAAGTATCATCCTTGACCTATTTTCTACATCCATGGTTTTTAGCAGCAGATGTAGCATATTTTCATATATTTTAAATTTCATTTTAGCATTTCTTGCTGGCTCATTGATTTGTGTTTGTTTTCGTTTTCAGGAAATCTGATACTTGAATAAGGACACTTTTTTGAAGCTATTTATTTTCTTTTTCAATTCTTCCCTCACAAACTTTTTATAAACCTTTTTCAATTTTTTTTCTAGCTATTTTTGTAATACTTGTGGAAAACCCATTTTTTCCTTTGAGTCTCTGTTTATAGTTGTTTTAGGATTACTCCTTCCCTTTTGGGAAAAGTACTTGATTTTAAATAATTACTGATACTTTTGTGGTTTCCTCATATTTTCCACTGTAGTTCCTGAATTAGGACTTTGTGCCAAGGTCAGTCTATTTCCTGTTCATTTTTGGATGAAATTATTGGCTCTGATTAATTTCTTTTTGAACCCTCTGGGTTCATGTACTGGCCTCCTTCTCCTAGGATTAAGACCCCATGAATGTTTGGGGTTGGAGTGCTAGATCTTCAGATCTCTCTATGGCATTAGAGTACAAAGTGCTAGGAAATTCTGCCACCCACGTGTTCAGATCCATGCCGTAAAGTCAAGATTCAAACTCAGCTCTGCTAACTCCAAATCCAGCATTCCTTTCACCAGAGGTAGACTCTTTCCATCTTTTGACTTCATTTTCATCTCTAAAATGAGAATGTTGGACTACATTTTTAATGTCTATTCTGGCTCTAACTACTATTATCAAGATTTCTTTCAAATATTAAGGAGAGCTGCCTCTTTCTCATTTAACTTTTTCCTTCTCTTTTTTTTTCCTTTAGATTAATGATGAATTATACAGGTATAAATTAGAATTACCTCTAACCTTATAATATATTATTTAATATGCCTTTAGACTAATTACTTGCCAACTTCCCCCCAAAGCAGCTTCTATCAGATTTTAGAATAACTTAACCAAAAAAAAAAAGACGAAAGAAAAAAAAAATAAGAAAAGCAAAACACAATAAAAGCAATCTCTTTCCTATAATCTTTTCAAATCAAAGTGAGAACATTAGAGAATAAAGAATCATTCTGAAATGCCTCTTATGACAGAAATTGGATCAAACTGAGAACAAAAATAATTTATCTCTATTTTTACTGATTTCATTCAACCAAGTATCTCAATGAAACCTCCCCATAAGAAGAATAAGAAATATAGATCCTTTTTTCTTATTATATTTAAAAGGTATATCTCAGGGATTTCAATATGCTCTAGAGTGAAGCAATCTGACTAAATTTTAGAGAAAAAGCAACAGTTTCTTTGAAAAAGTGAAAGATTTCAAGTATTCAACTTACTCAAGATTATTGTGGTAACTACTTTTTTAAGTTCAATTTTTCTTTTTCTTTTCTTTTTTTTTAGTCCATAGTTCCATAAAGATATAGTGGCTAATGTCTGCAAACAACTAGTATTTAGAGGAGTGATCAAAAGGGGCAAAGTACTAGCATTAAGGAGGATCAAAAAGGCTTTTTTGCAGAAGATAGGATTTTATCTGAGACTTGAAAGAAGCCAGGAAAAGCTGGGAGACATAAATGAGGAGAAAGATAGTTCTAAGAATGGGGTGTAAAAAATAAAAATATCAAGGGTCAAAAGATAGTGTGTATATGTAAGAATGAGAAAGGAGGCCAGTGTCACTGGTTTCTCCCCATTGTTATTATCTTTCCCAGCAGAAATTTTATGTCCTGGAGTCACCTCTCTTTCTCCCCTTGGTGCCTTTATCCCAATACTGAGGTCTCCCTTACTTCTTATTCAACTCTATTTGTCTTTAAAAGTTGACTTGAGGATTCCTGCCTTGTTGTTTGCCCTAACCACTAGACTTGCTTGTTATGTTTTCTTTCCCTCATCTTCCATTTATTCTCTATCTTTCTAAAACAGTTTTCTAGTATCTTTTCACCTTGATATCCTTAATCAACTATAACCATGTCTTGTCTTACCCTGAAATGTCCTTTCAGCCAGTTCTGAAGACCCAGCCAATTGATTCTTCCTAGTTCCCAGCTTGAATTTTTGTTCTTTACTTAATTTCTTAATTGTGGAAGATGTTAAAAGCTCTATAAAAAATTAAGTGGGTCCTTCTTCTTAAGGTTCTCATGCTACCTTGAATTTTGCCAAAAGGGGAAATAAACCAAAGAAACTCATTCTCACTAGAGTGTTACAGACTGAACATCCTGTCTGTACAGAGTCGTTTGAATTTTGTCTCTCTTTTTAGAGTGTGAATTCATTAAGAACAAGGCAAATTTTTTGTCTTTTTTTTTTCTATCCCCAGGCTTATGCTGCTATCTACCAGGTGCTTAAAAATGCCAATTAATTGAATAAACATCAATGGTATATCAAGCTCTGTTCTAAGGTCAAGAATGCAAATACAAAAAGACTATCTCTGCCCTGAAGGAACATATATTCTAGTATATCTATGTACAGTGACCACCCATTCTTCCAAGGTTTAAGACTGGTCCCTGTTAAAAAGCAATTATTTTATTTACTAAGCTTGTCTAGTTTCTACTTTTTTATGTGTTCCTTCTTTGGGGGGAGTCGGGGTGGAAGAAGAGAGAACACAAAGAGGGAAGGAAGAAAGGAGAGAAGATAGTTGATTTCCCTAAATCCAACATGAATTATTCTACTTTCTTACTTTGAAGAGAAGTCCTGTGCTTTCAGTAATTGCCTAATAGTGATGCCAGTAAAGTTTGATCTTTATTAGTTTTCATATTTTCTGATCCCTTTTCCAGCACTCCCTGTCCTGGCAGACACAGTCTAGCAGGTGCAGGGTCATCTCTCTCTTCCTGTGAGACAGAGCACTGTCAGCAACTGGGTGTCCAGACTGATATTGTTTAGCAACAGAACCAGCTTGTGATTCTCAGGGAGAATACTAAAAAACAGAAAAAGGGAATGAGTTGGGAACTGGATCTTTCCTGGTAAGAAAGAAAGAGAAATGTGTCCTTGTGGGACAGGGATAGGGGAAAAGTAATATTGCAGAAATATTTTAAGGTTACAAGAAAATAGGAAAACAGAGACAGTCTATGTATTATACTAAGTAAAGAATGGGAATGTGGTGAAGATTATAATTGGGTATTTTCCTTTAGGAACCCTATAAGTGAAATCTGCCCGTTTTTGTTCTTTGGAGGCAAGGAAGGGTGAGTAGCCATGACTCGCTACTTTCTTGGCCTGTTATGCACATTTGCCCAGCTTCCTTTGTGTAAATAGACTCTTTTCTAAGAAGAGTTTCCATGGCTCATAGAAAACAAAACAAACCTTAATTTCTATGAGCTTTTCATCTGTGAAATAAGGAGTTTGGACTGAATAATCTCTAAGGTCTCTTCCAGCTATGGTGCTAGAATTATTTGAAAACAAAACAAAACAAATAACGTTGACAGGCTAGAAGAAATAAAGACATATTGTTGAGCAAAGCAGTAATGAGGAAAATAAAATTTTCTGGGAAAGTTTAAAGGACAAGGCAGAAAGAAAAGTCTGAGTTTTAGGGAAAGGAAAGTGAGACCAGAAAGCATGGGGAGGCAGAGAAATAGTTCATCTGTGGTAAGGATATAGTCTATGATTACTTGATTGTCTCAGGGAGGGGTTTTACAGAGGCCTGCGTCATTATAATATCCTTTGGTGTTGCTTTCCTTTGAGTGATTTCATCTAACAACTAACACCAATAAGAAGCTCCAGTCTACTTCTGAACTTGCTGTTAGCTTCATGTATTTTCCATAATCGCCAACCTAAAAATGAATGCCTCCTTCATGCTAGATCTTCAATTCCATTCAATTCAGCTCTACATTAGCCTTTTTCTCTTGAATACTTTGCCTCCTTATCATATCTCGGTGTCCAGCTAAGCCTCAGCCTTGAATCACTCCCACAGTTGGTCCCTTTCATACCTTCACATGTGCTGTTGAATTAAAGTGGAGAATATCATATAATTGTTTGGACTGGATCCACTACAAATTTGATACACAACTGAAAATGGTCCCTTCATCACTACTAGGTAATCCCAATCTACTTTTATCAAGTCTTATCCCCTCTCTATGAACCCTTTTGATCTTTCCTCAAACCTGCCAAGGTTCCCTCATAATGACTCTTTCAGCTAAGAACTTTGCTTCATGTTTTAGAGAAAAAATAGGGCTATTCCCAATGGAGTTCCTCTTTCTCATCTTCTATTGCTCAGACACCTTCAGACACTATCTCTTCCTTTACCTCTGTCTCATAATATGAAGGGTCTTTATTCCTTATCAAGACTAAGCCCTCTACTTATTCAAGTGATTGCATTCCAGCCTGTCTCTTACAGCAAATTGTCCCCTCTGTCATTCCCATTCTTACCTATTTTCAGTCTCTCCTTGTCTACTGGTTCATTTTGTCTCCCCTATCCAAAAACCTTCCCTTGCCCCTTCCATCTCCTATATCTCTTCTGCCCTTTCTAGCTAAATTCCTCAGAAGGGCTTTCTGTGATGTTGCCACTTTCTCTTCTCCCACTTATTTTTTAATCCTTTATGACCTGGCTTCTGTCCTTATCATTCCACCAAAACTGTTCTTTCCAAAGTCACTAATGATCTCTGTCATCAAATTCAGTGTATTTTTCTTTCCTTCAACAGGAAGTTCCTCGATTTAGTTTAATCCCAGTGCTTTCCTTCTACTAATTATTTCCGGTTTATCTTGTATATATTTGTTTGCTTTGTGTCTCCCTCTTTAGACTGTAAGCTCCTGAGGGCAAGTCTATTTGCCTGGTCTTTTGATTTTTTTTTTTTTTTTAATCCTCAATTCTAAGAACAGTGTCCAGCACATAGTAGAGGCTTAATAAATGTTTATTCAATTGAATTAATGTACATAGGCCCTCCACCCAAGGTACTTTTATCTTTGTATAGCTCAGGCCTGCCCTTCCTTGGCTGACTCCACTCCTGCCTGCTTCCCCCATTGTCCCTCCTCAAAGTCTTTTCTATTGTAAGCAAATCTTTCTGGATCAAAATGTCTCTCCTTAGCTTCTACTCTCCTGTGTGAATTGTCTCCCTGAAAACCATAAGCTTCAGGGCACCTGGGTGTGCTGTGGATAGAGCACCACCCCTAAGGTCAAGAGACTTGACATTTCTAGTAGGGCAGCCATGAGCAAATCACTTAACCCTGATTGCCTCTCAAAACAATCAAAAGCTCCTTGAGTTAGAATGCATGATTCCAGAGCAGAGTACTTGGCATATAGTGAACATTTAAAAAATGTTTTTCATTCATTCATTTTCCCCCAAACTCTTTTCTTCCATCCTTACTGTAACTAAAACTCAGCTTTCCCTCTCATGACCTTTCTTACAGAACTGATGTTCTCGGTCTCAGTCATGCCTTTGGTGGATACTCAGAAGGACACTTACATTCTATGGCCTCAAGTTTGAAGGGAGATGTTGTACAGAAAACAGAGCCACTGTATTATCTCTTAGAGGGACCAGATCCCTCCTGCTTTGGATTCCAGGACAGGCAACAGTGATATGATCACAAAAACACCCTAATTCTAGTGTACCTCTTGAGAATAAGTGTTGCCATCTCTTTCCCTAAGACATAAATACTAAAGCATGTTCTTTGGGACAGAGGAGCCAGATTACCTGAAACTCTCAAAAACAAGTACCGATCTCCTCTCTGTACTGATCCATTTTTTATAAATTTGCTCAGTTCTCTTAAAGAATGACAGAGGAGGTCTGAGGAACTCTATGCTATAGAATCATGAAGCCCTGAGTGCCCAGTGCGACTTAGGAAAAGGGAAAGGATCTCCTGCATTATTAGTTCTCATATCTCAGAATGGAGGGTGATGGGAAGCAACAAAAGAAAAGTTGAAATAAGATGTAGATGATCTAGACTATTTGCAGAGGAGTTTCATTAGGTATTTGAGTTTTCTTTTGGGTTTGCTCCCAGATGGGAAGGCAGCTGTGCAGGGGTTGGTGATTTGAAGGACAATACCTAAAATAAGACTTTCCACATAATGAATAGTCTCTGATTAACTGACTGACCCACCCTCTCAGAATCAAAGGACACAATCAAGCTCTATAATAGATCAACTTGTCTACAAAACCACATATAACAAGGGATATCAAAAGTTGTGGGACCCTGAAATTAAGGCAGAAATATGATTACACTCATGTGTGAACCCATGTAAGACTTGACCATTTTTTTTCAACTAGCATTTATTGGATTCCTGCTATGTGCAGAGTGCTGTGAGAGAAACAAAGTTAGAAGAGAAGCAGTTTTGGACTCTCAAGGAACTTAATCCTTTAGGAATGATAACAGTAACCCATGCTCCATTCACATTGAAGTTCATATATTTTGTAGTTTAATTTCTGGAAGGATCTCAACTGGTAAATCATATATTTACTCAATTCTTTCATCCACTGAGAAACAAAGAAATGGACCTAATCTCTCCTTCCCATTTTAATAGACAAAGGCATATTCAGAAGGTGTGTCAACTACAGAATTCTCACAATTTGCTTTCTCTGACGAAAAGGGAAGGGAAAAGGGAGAACCAATAGCAAGACTTAGAGTTACCCTATTAGGTATTTCTATGCAGACTAGGCAAAGAGCATCCATTGAATATGTAAAACATTTAATTTTTTAGGGTACCATACAGCAGAATAAGAGGGAAAAATTCAAATGCATTAAAGAATAAGTGCAAAAAAAAAAGTACAATCTTGCTCCCTCCTATGCAATTGTGAAACAGTCCCAAGTCTAATGTTCCAGTGTAAGAAGAGACTTTTAGTCTTCAGATAAGACAGTTTTGTCATGAAGAAAATTGTTGTATACAAGTATCTCCATCCACAGGTTTGATGTGCATTGTACCACAGGAGCCCCAAACCATAGGAGATCCTTACAAGGCAGGCAACAAACATTTATTAACTACTTACTATATACAAGACAATGTGTTAAGTATCAGGGATACAAATAGAAGCAAAAAAGAAAGACAGTCTCTTTTCTCAAGGAGTGTACATTCTAATGAGAGAGAAGATAATACAGAAAATGAGGATAACTGCCTCCTACTGAGATATCCATGGTAAAAAAAAAAAAAAAAATCACTGGACAGTCACAAGTAATTGAAAAATTAGAGAGCATTTATTTGCCGGGCCCGGCGACTGAACCCCCAGACAAGCTAGAAGGATTCAGTGCTGAGCCTGGTAGCCACAGGTTTTTTAAGAGCACTGACCACTTCTCCCCCCATAAATTTTCAGTTAAACATTGATTTCTTACTAATATAATAAAGAAGTAACAGGATTTGAGGTATATATTGTAAAATACTGATACATCATCTGCGTCAATACACCTGGATCAGAGCAAACTACTTCTCTTATTAAGTTTGGGCAAACATACTGTGGATTAAACCCATTTCTCTCATTGTGTGAGGTAAACAATCCTTGGACCCTCGTTGAGTAAATACTATCAGGAAATTCCTAGGCTCCTTGTGAGGTAAACATTTCTGGGACCCTTACTGAGCAAATACCATTAAGGAATTCCTAGGCTCTTTGACCTAAAGAGGGGAAGGTTTGGATCTGTCCATTTCACTACTAAAAAAAGGAGGCAGATGAGGGGTGAAAGTACCCATTGAATGCATAGGGTTAAAGTCCACAAAGTCAGAAGCCTAGCCAGGAAAGCAATGACCCTAACAATAATAAAAGGCATTAGCATTATTATTATACCAGTCCAGACGAAGACATTCATTCAAGCAAAAGACATTGAATTACAAAATATAACAAAATAAATAAGAAAAATCTTTCCCTCCCTCTCTCTTTCTGTCTGTCTGTCTCTCTCTGTTTCTGTCTCTGTCTGTCTATCTGTCTCTCTCTGTCTCTCTCCCAGTCCTCCCCTTCCCTTTCTGTGTGTGTATGTGTGTGTGTGTATGTAATCTCCCAGAACTTTCCACAACATCAGTGAGAATGAGAACACATGGAAACATGTCTCTCTAGAGAACATGAATGGATCCCACATCTAGAGCTGGAAGGGCTCTTATACATTGTTAAGCCTTCCACCTGTTCTCTGGGCTACCCTATCAACTCTCACTTATGGATTGAGACTCCCAGGGCAGCTATTCTTATTCAAGGAACTCTGTGAGTTCAGACTCTTAAAACTCACTCAGAAGCTCTCAAAATTGTGTTCCATTTTAATAGTTATCCATTTGACACAGCTCAAAGCCAAGGCATTTCCTGAAACAGCATAGCATGAATAGTGGTAATAAATATTCCCCCCAGAGACCTCAAGATCACTATCACACAGATGAAATATCAGCAGGAAGAGGAGACACATACAGAAAACACTAGTGAACAAAGAGACTCACATACAAGGAATTGCAATGCAATTCCTAGCTCTGATGCTGCAGGCCCTTAATATCCTTTCTCTTCATGTGGTTCCTTCATACTGCAGCTCAGCATCCCTGCTTTTCTTCCAGGTATGTGGCTGAGGTGGGCTACCCAGGCCTGTTTTTCTCATTTGCTATGGCTTAGTGCTGTGATTCCTACTGAGTGCCTTATCTGTTTAAAGTGAGCCTGCTATCAACACCCTGTTAATTCAGATATAATGTTGAGACAAGATGAGGAACTCATAAGCAATTGAACAATTAACAAAAGGAGTTTTACTCACTCAACCACAGCATGTATATACAATCAGAATGTAGTAGCACTTAGATTCTAATAGACACTGCCTCCTTTCTTACAACATGGAAATGAGCTTGGTCAGCAGGAAGACCAAGCTGTCCACCAAGTTGGAAGGACCCTGATTTCATGTATTGTTGTTCAGTTATTTCAAGTCATGTCTGATTCTCCGTGACCTCTTTTAGGGTTTTCTTGTCAAAGATACTGGAGTGGTTCACCATTTCTTTCTCCTGCTCATTTTACAGATGAGGAAACTGAGGCAAACAAGGGTAAGTGACATGCCCAGAGTCACACAGCTAGGAAATGTTGTGCAAGAAATAACAAGATGATTAAAATTGACTGGACTGCCCTAGGAAATTGACCTCCTTTTGTATCTGATGATGATAGCAAAAGAGAAAAAGAAAGGCTTGTTTTTGCATTTATGTTATTTCTAATAATAGGGACCAAGTGAACTTGGTTAGAGTTCACATTTCCTTGATGTAAGGAAGAAGTTCAAAAACTTATTGGACTTTTCACTAACTTCTACTGTCTCCTATAAAACAACCCCTTGTGGGAAAAACCTTTTCTCCTGCCTGCTTTAGTGTGTTGTCCCAATTCAGTTATTTATATTTCCCAGGTTCCTTTTGTAAAGTTATGGAGATAGAACAAAGATATGAAATATAATGCATGGCCCCAGTGGCAAGTTCATTAGCTCTTCCAATTTAATTAGGCTATTAAAGCTTCAGACGCTTTCTAAGATGAGTAATATCTATTTTGTACTTTTAAAAACTACCAGGAGTATAGCTAATCCTTCAGCCAGCCAAGACTAGCAGCTTTAGAATTCTATCAAATTGATGAAGGAACCTGTTCATAGGGCCTAAAGGAATTACAAAGTATAAACACTTCCTGTACATTGGCTCATTAAATCTGAACGGGGTGAACAATTTACAAGCTCTAAAAATGTAACTTCTCAAAGTTTCAAAAGGGACAGTCTTAACATTTTCTTGTCTCCATAATCCACTCTTTATATCCTGTCATTTCATCAAGTAGATTGGGGAAGATTATTGTTCAAAGACTATTTGATAATACCTTCCTCACTTTACAAAAGAATTACCTTTGATAAAGAGAGACTAAGTAACTAGGGAATGTTAGCTCCTTCAGAGCAGAGTCTATTCAATTTTTCTTTTTATATATTCAGGACTAAGGTTCCTGGGACATAGTAGGCACTAGTTTTTTTTTTGTTTGTTTGTTTTTTTCATTCTTTTTTAAAAAATCTTTTTATTTACAGAACATGAGTAATTTTTCAACATTAGCCTTTGCAAAACTTTCAGTTCCAACTTTTTCCTTCCTTTCCCCCACTCCCTCCCCTAGATGTCAGATAGTCTAATACATGTTAAATATGTTAAAATATATGATAAATCATATATATATACATATCTATACAATTATCTTGCAGCACAAGAAAAATCGGATCTTGAAAGAGAAAGAAAAAAACCTAAGAAGGAAAAAAAATGCAAGCAAACATCAACAAAAAGCATTAAAAACAGAAAAGCGTTAAAAGCAAACATCAACAGAAAATGTTATGTTGTGGTCTACACTCAGTTCCCACAGGCCTCTCCCTGAGTGTATGAGTGTATATGGTTTTCTTCATGACTGAACAATGGGAACTGGTTTGAAATATCTCATTGTTGAAGAGAACCATGTCCATCAGAATTGATCAGTGTATAGTCTTCTTGTTGCCGTGTATAATGATCTCCTGGTTCTGCTCATTTCACTCAGCATCAGTTCATGTAGTTCTCTCCAGGTCTCTCTGAAATCATCTTGTTGGTTGTTTCTTACAGAACAATAATATTCCATGGCATTCATATAGCATAACTTGTTCAGCCACTCTCCAATTGATGGGCATCCTTTCAGTTTCCAGTTTCTAGCCACTACAAAGAGGGCTGCCACAAACATTCTTGCACATGTGTGTCCCTTTCCCTCCTTTAAGATCTCTTTGAAATATAGGCCCAGTAGAAACATTGTTGGATCAACGGGTATGCACAGTTTGGTAACTTTTTGAGCGTAGCTCCAAATTGCTCTCCAGAATGGTTGGATCCGTTCACAGTTCCACCAACAATGTATCAGTGTCCCAGTTTTCCGGCATACCTTCCAACATTCTTCATTAAATTTTCCTGTCATTTTAGCCAATCTGACAGGTGTGTAGTGGTACCTCAGAGTTGTCTTAATTTGCATTTCTCTGATCAATAGTGATTGGGAGCACCTTTTCATATGACTAGAAATAGTTTCAATTTCATCATCTGAAAATTGTCTGTTCATATCCTTTGACCATTTATCGAATGGAGAATGGTTTGAATTCTTATAAATATGAGACAATTCTCTATATTTTTTGGAAATTAGGCCTTTATCAGAACCCTTAAATGAAAGATGATTTCACAATTTATTGCTTCCCTCCTAATCTTGTCTGCATTAGTTTTGTTTGTACAAAAACTTTTTGATTTAATATAGTCAGAATTATCTATCTGGTGTTCAATTAAGAATTCCAGTTCTTCTTTGGACATAAATTTATTCCATCTCCACAGGTCTGAGAGGTAAACTATCCTATGTTCCTCTAATTTGCTTATAATATCACTCTTTATATCTAGATCATGAACCTATTTAGATCTTATCTTGGTATGTGATGTTAGGTGTGGGTCAAGTCCTAATTTCTTTCATACTAGTTTCCAATTTTCCCAGCAGTTTTTATCAAATAGTGATTTCTTATCCCAAAAGCTGGGGTCTTTGGGTTTGTCAAACACTAGATTGCTATAATTATTGCCTATTTTGTTCTGTGATCCTATCCTGTTCCACTGATTAACTACTCTATTTCTTAGCCAGTACCAAATGGTTTTGATGACTACTGCTCTATAATATAGTTTTAGATCTGCTAAAGTAAGGCCACCTTCATCAGCTTTTTTTTTTCATTAATTCCCTTGAAATTCTTGACCTTTTACTCTTCCAGATGAACTTTGCTACAATTTTTTCTAGATCTGTAAAATAATTTCTTGGGAGTTTAATTGGTATGGCACTAAATAAGTAAATTAGTTTGGGTAGTACTGCCATTTTTATTATATTCACTCGGCCTACCCATGAGCATTTGATATTTTTCCAACTAATTAGGTCTGACTCTATTTGTGTGTAAAGTGTTTTGTAGTTTAGTTCGTACAGTTCCTGACTTTCCCTTGGCAGATAGATTCCCAAATATTTTATGCTGTCAACAGTTATTTTGAATGGAATTTCTTTTTGTGTCTCTTGCTGCTGAACTTTGTTGATAATATATAAATAGGCTGATTATTTATGTGGATTTATTTTGTATCCTGCCACTTTCCTAAAGTTGTGAATTGTTTCTAGTAGTTTTTTAGTTGAGTCTCTAGGGTTCTCTAAGTATACCATCATATCTGCAAAGAGTGATAATTTGGTTTTCTCATTATTTACTCTAATTCCTTTAACCTCTTCTTCTTCTCTTATTACAAAGCTAGCATTTCTAAAACAATATTGAATAGTAATGGTGATAGTGGGCAACCAAGTTTCACTTCTGATATTATTGGGAATGGTTACATTTATCCCATTACATATGATGTTAGCAGATAGTTTTAAATAGATACTACTATTTTAAGGAAAAGTCCATTTTTTTCTATACTCTCTAGTGTTTTTAATAGGAATGCGTGTTGGATTTTATAAAATGCTTTTTCTTCATCTATTGAAATAATCATATGTTTTTTTGTACATTTGCTTATTGATATAGTCAATTATGCAATAGTTTTCCTCATATTGAATCATCCCTGCATTCCTGGTATAAATCCCACTTGGTAATGGTGTATTATCCTGGGGATGATTTTCTGCAATCTCTTTGCTAATATTTTGTTTAAGATTTTTGCATCAATATTTATTAGGGAGATTGGTCTATAATTTTCTTTCTCTGTTTTCATCCTACCTGGTTTAGGTATCAGTACCATGTCTGTGTCAAAACAGGAATTTGGTAGGAGTCCTTTGTTCCCTATTTTTTCAAATAGTTTATATAGTATTGGAGTTAATTATTCTTAGTATTGGAGTCTATAATCTATAGTTTTGGAGTTAAATGTTTGGTAGAATTCACATGTAAATCCTTCTAGTCCTGGGAAGTTTTTCTTAGGGAGTTGATTAATAGCTTGTTCTATTTCTTTTCTCTAAAATGGGACATTTAAGTAATTTATTTCCTCTTCTGTTAATCTGGGCAATCTATATTTTTGTAGGTATTCCTCTGTTTCACATAGGTTATCAAATTTATTGGCATACAGTTGGGCAAAGTAACTCCTAATTATTGCTCTAATTTCCTCTTCATTGGTGGAAAGTTCTCCCTTTTCATTTTGAGACTATCAATTTGATTTTCCTCTTTTCTTTTTCTAATCAAATTAACTAGAGGTTTATCTATTTTGTTGGTTTTTTCATAAAACCAAATTTTAGTTTTATTTATTAATTCAATTTTTTACTTTCAATTTTATTAATCTCTCCCTTAATTTTTAGGATTTCATGTTTGGTATTTGATTAGGGGTTTTTAATTTGTTCTTTTTCTAGTTTTTTTAGATGCAAGCCCAATTCATTGATTTTTTCTTTCTCTATTTTATGTAAGTAAGCATCATCAGAGATATAAAATTTTCCCTTATTACCACTTTGGCTGCATCCCACAAATTTTGGTATGTTGTGTCATTATTGTTATTCTCTTGGATGAAATTTGTAATTGTCTCTGTAATTTGCTGTTTCATCTATTCATTTTTTAGGATAAGATTATTTAGCTTCCAATTGCTTTTTGGTCTATTTTCTCCTGGCCTTATATTGCATGTGATTTTTATTGCATCATGATCTGAAAAAAATGCATTTATTAGTTCTGCCTTTCTGCATTTGATTTTGAGGTTTTTGTGTCCTAATACATGGTCAATTCCATGTTCCATGAACCACTGAGAAAAAAGTAAACTCCTTTTTGTCTCCATTTAATATCCTTGAAAGAGCTATCATACCTAACTTTTTCTAAAATTTTGTTTACCTGAACTTCTTTTTTTATTTATTGTGCAGTTTGATTTATCTAGTTCTGAGAGAGCAAGGTTGAGATCCCCCACTATTATAGTCTTGCTGTCTATTTCTTCTTGCATCTCTCTTAACTTTTCCTCTAAGAATTTCTATGCTATACCACCTGGTGCATATATGTTTAGTATTGATATTGCTTTATTATCTATGGTACTCTTTAGTAAGGTATATTTTCCTTCCTTGTCTCTTTTCATTAGATCTATCTTTGCTTTTACTTGATCTGAGATCAGGATTGCTAACCCTGCTTTTTTTTGTTCTCCTCCAGCTCTTTACCTTCATTCTGTATGTATCATTATGCTTTAAACGTGTTTCTTGTAAACAACACATTGTTGAATTCTGGCTTTTAATCCAATCTACTATCCACTTCCTCTTTATGGGAGAGTTCATCCCATTCACATTCACAGTTAAAATAATTAATTCTGTATTTTCTGCCATCTTATTTACCCTAGGTTATGCTTTTCTCTTTCCTATCCCCCTTCCCTTCTTAGTATTTTGCTTTTGATGACCACCTCCCTCAAACAGTCCTACACCTTTAGAGCCCCTCCTCCTTTTTTACACCTTCCCCCTAATTTTTCTGTTTTCCCTTTTATTAGTCTTTCTTTTTCTTTTTCCCCTATCCCTCCTACTTCCCTATAAGATGAGATAAGTTTCTTTGTGATACCAGATATGTCTGATATTCTCTCTTAGAGCCAAATCTGATGAGAGTAAGATTCACACAATGCTCATCCCCCTCCCTTCTTTCCCTCAATTATAATAGGTTTTCTTTGCCTCTTCATGAGATGCAATTTTCCTTATTTTACCTCTTTCCTCTTCTTCCAGTATGATTGCTTTTCTACCTTGAATTTTTTTTTTTCATATTATCAAAATAAGATCAAAGTATGCCCTCATTATCTAAGTATACCCTTAACAGAAATATAGTTCTCAAGAGTTTTTTTTTTCCTTTTTACCATATTCTGCTTCTCTTGAGTTCCGTGTTTAGAGATAATTTTTTTCCTGTTCAGTTCATGTCTTTTCATTAGCAATAGGTGACATTCACCATATCATTGAGTTTCCATCTTCTTTCCTGAAATATAATGCTCATTTTAGCTAGATAACTTATTCTTGGCTGTAATCCCAGTTCCTTTGCATTTCAGAATCTCAGATTCCAGGCCCTTCAATCCTTTAAGGTAGAAGCTGCTAAATCCTAGGTAATCCTTATTGTGGTTACTTGGTCTTTAAATTGTTTCTTTCTGGCTGCTTGCAATATCTTTTCCTTGGTGTGATAGTTGTAAAATCTAGCCACAATATTCCTTGGGGATTTAATTTTAGGGTATCTTTCAGGAGGTGATTAGTGGATTCTTTTGATGGTTATTTTACCTTCTGATTCTAAAATATCAGGGCAGTTTTCTTTTATGATTTCCTGTAAAATGAGGTCTAGGTTCTTTTTTTTCATTATGGCTTTCAGGAAGCCCTATAATCCTTAGATTATCTCTCTTAGATCTATTTTCCAGGTCAGTTGTTTTTTCCTAGGAGATATTTCATATTTTCTTCTATTTTTTTCAATTTTTTTGTTTTTGTTTGACTGATTCCTGAAGTCTTATTGAGTCATTCACTTCCATTTGTTCAATTCTAATTTTTAATGTCTTATTTTCTTCAATTATCTTTTTTAACTCCTTTTGCAACTGGCCAATAGAATTTTTTTGTTCATTGCATTCTTTTTCCATTTGACCAATTTTATTTTTCAGTGAATTGGTGTCTTTTTCATATCTCTTTTGTAGGGCATTATATGCTTTTTCCATTCCTCTTGCATTGATCTCATTTCATTTCCCCATTTTTCTTCCAACTCTCTTTTAAGATCCTTTATGATTGATTGGCAGCTAGGTCCGGCACTCTTCAGGGGCTCAGTGGTTCACAATCTACCCCCCACAAAAGGCAGATCTGCCAAATTACATGCTTATAATCAGGACAGATTGGCCCAAGAGGCCCACAGAAAACCCCCAGGTGTGTGGAAACCACAACTTCTGCCTCAGCTCCCTGCCCTGGTCTCCCTGTGCTCCTGTCTGGGCTAGGCAGACTGTCCCTCTGCCCAATTGAAACAGGCCTGTTCTGAAGTTCTTCCAAAGTATCTTCTGGAAATGCATTATACCCCCAATATTTGTGGGTTCTTTTGAGTTCAAAACCAGTTTAGAGGCTTAATCTGCTGTTGGTTTTAAGGAAGTTTAGAAGAGACTACAGAGAGTGGTGTCTGCTCTCTGTCATCTTGGTTCCACCCCTGGAAGTCCTCGGCCCTAGTCTTATAGATTTATAGAAAGCCTCTTAGAACAGGTCTTTTTAACATGTTTTTGTATAGTAGATTCTTTTGATAATCTGATAAAACTTATGGACCACTTCTTCTAAGAATGTTTTTAAATAATTGAAGGAAAACTAAATTTCATTAAGAAGTTAATGAAAATAAATATATTTTTCTCCATTTAAACTCAGACTTCCTTCTACTAAAATCTATTCTTTGACTCTCATGGAATCAGAGTTTAAGAATCCCTTTGCTTTAAAGAAAAAGAATTACCAATTTTATAGTTTATTTCCCAATGGATTATTTTGGGATTTTGTGACTGAAGACCCTAGAGTGCACTCTTCCTTAGCTGCAAAAACTTCATGCATTTAAGTCTGTCCTTTAAAAAAAAATCATCTTGTGTATTGCTCACAAGACACCTTCATTCCAAACTGTACAGAAAATTCCTTTTAATTTCAGTCATGCCCCTGATTGCCACCTTATGTCCCCACGAATCATCCCAGAAAATTCATTTGGCAAAATGGTAAAAGTGGCTTTTGGGAAGAGAAGAAAAGCTGTTGGAAAATTTTCCTATGATGCTTATCATGTCCCTGATGCAAATCTCCTCAGGAGCAAAATATACCCAGCTGAGTATTAATGATTGATGCACTTAAGAACCTTGAGAAGGAAAATTGATATTGTCTCTTCCTATTCCATATGTAAAAGACTAAGTTGTAAAATATTCAGGGAGGGAGGAAACAGAATGTAAGGGACTAGATTAGAGTTGGAATTGGACAAAAATCATTAAGCTTTTCAACTTTCTGTGGTCAATATGACCATTGCTATCTCTATAGGACATAGTAAAGTAAGGTGTGGCTAGAAGGTAGGTTTAAAGTTTTCTTTGACAATTTTTCTTGAGAATAATGCTTTTAGGGGCAGCTAGATGGCACAGTGGATAGAGCACCAGCCCTGAAGTCAGGAAGACCTGAGTTCAAATCTGGTCTCAGACACTTAACACTTCCTGGCTGTGTGACTCTGGGCAAGTCACTTAACCCCAATTGCCTCAGCAAAAAAAAAAAAAGAGAGAGAGAGAGAGAGAGAGAGAGAGGGAGAGAGAATAATGCTTTTATATATTTTAAAATAAGTTTTTTTTATATTTCACATGTCTTTTAAAAATCAGATATCATTAATGTAAACAGGAGAAAAGTTTGAGTTGTCTAATTTGCCAAATATTAGACAACTTAAAGCTTTTCCAGCTCTAGAACAATCATTTTATGATTCTATTTTCTCACATCCTGTTTTCTTTTTCTGGATACATTTTTATTGTGCAATAGCTTATTTTTATATAATCAAACTTATCATTTTTCTTTTAATTTTCTCCAAATCATAGAATTTTTCCCTATTTATGGTTTTTTGAGAGAGGCATTCCATTATCTTCTTTTTTTTTTATTAATTTTAGATTGTTGATACATTTGCAATTTATAATTTCGAATAGTGTCAAAGGTCAGTTTGTTCTCAAATTTTGCTGAACTGCTATCCAGTTTCTTTAACAATTTTTGTGCATATGAAAAGTTGAACAAGGTAGCTCTCTGAATAATGTGGTGTTCTAACTTACAATGAGGTGATTCTTTACTGAAAACCTTGTTGAAGAATTTGTGGACCTCTATTTTCTCAGGAATTTTCCAAAATAGGTGAACTCTAAAACTGACCCACTTTTTAAAAAAATCAACATGCCTTAAAGTGCTGCCTCTAACCCGCAACCAATAATTCACTCCCAAATCCAGGTGATTCATAATCAGTTGATAAGACTCAGTTGTCTACATTCTGAAAATGGAGTGAAGAAAGTTGGTCATTAAATATAAAAGTTTTCACCTCTTCTCACTGCTTCTTTCAGGGTCATATACTGCATGCTCCCCCTAAGAAGTCCATGGCAGTTTCAATACTACACAGGTATTAGGTAATCACAAATCAAATTGATTGTCCTTCTTGCTCAAAGAGCAACAAAATGACATCACAATATTGGGGTCAAGATACACTGTGTCTGACTTTGACTAATCAGATTAATATGATATTAGAATATTCTAGTACAAATTGCACACAGATAGTTCATAAGAACATTTGTAGAGGAGATGTCTCTAAGTTTTCACATCTCACACTACTGCAATTCTGCTTTGCTCATAGAGCAGAGAACCTTCTTTGATGAGAACATGCTATGCTGGAAGAGTCCTGTGCCATTGTCTCCCATGTCTCACAATCAATTTCCAAGTTCTTTAGAGAATTCTTAAAAGTATCCTTGCAAGCACTTTGTAGGTATAGGATATCATCCTTTAGTTTTGGGTTGTGTGTAGCCTTTTCAAGTTAAATAATTAACTGTCTGTATGATAGCTGACTTTGATGCCATTTTCATTGTTATTGAAGGCATCTAATAACATCCCTAAACTTCATCTGTTCCATTGAATATCCATCTTTTTCCCTGACAGATAATACTCAATTTTGCTGGATAGTTGATTCTTGGCTCCAATCCAAGTTCCTTTGCCTTTTGGAATATCAGATTCCATGCCCTTCCATCCTTTAAAGTGGAAGCTGCTAAGTCCTTCATAATCCTGAATTGTGGCTCCTCAATATTTAAATTGTTTCCTTGTAGCTGCTTGCAGTATTTTCTCCTTGATTGATAATTCTGAAATTTAGCTGCAATGTTCCTTGGAGTTTTCATTTTGGGGATTCTGACTTTAGTAAGTGGGCCTTCATTTGCTATCCTTGTTTCACTCAGGGCTAATTGTATATTCTACTAGTTGAATTGTCTCACAACAAATCTGTTTTTTATGTCTACCAAATTTCTTGTGTCCAAAAGCATTCCATGTACCATTGATAAGTAGAATCATATTCATAAAAGCTTTTGTGCATGTTTTATTTCAACTAAAGGGTAGGATCCCTGCTTGCCATGGTAAACAAACAAGAGTTAAGTTATGTGAAGCAGATGATATTTAGGGTACCTTTTCTAGCCTCTTCCTGATGCCATGAGTCAGTGTTGTGTTTAAAAAGGCTATCTGGACACCCAGGGGACTGCCAAATCCCACTGATGCTTCAATCCAGTGAGAAGATATGTTCGGGGCTGTCTGTGTGCAGAATTGTTGCTACAATTCCCAGTGTATCTACATGAGTTGCTTCAGTATTTACCCATCTTCATATCATTCTGAAGTAGGTCAAAATGGTAAAATAGTATGGGTGATGTCTTTTGACTCAGGAATAAATTGAATGTAAGTGAGGCGGAGATTCATGTAGTCATTGGTTTCATTTTCTCTCTCTCTTCTCCCCCTTTCTCCCTCTCTCTCTCTCTCTCTCTCTCTCTCTCTCTTTTTTTTTCTCTCTCTCTCTGAGTCATCAGAGTCCATTGGCAAGATAAAAATCAAGATGACTGATGGAAACTCAAGATAAAGTGGATGACCTTGGGTCTGCTTTCACTGCTTTCATGGCCCTTTAAAACAAATTGTTCGCATCCACCCATTCTCCAAGGGAAGTTCATAGATGCTTGGGATAGATACCCCCTTCACTCAGTGACAGGGCTCATCTGTTACCCTTAACCAGATTTAACCTATTTGCTGAATCTGTGCTGGGGTATGGCTGCTGCACATGTTGTAGTTTTTTGGTGCCACAGGTTAGAATTTGGTGATAAGCGGTCACTAAAGTTAAATAGCTAAGTATGAAAAGGCTTCACAGAAATCACACCAGAGATACTAGTCTTTCCTGAACACCCATATAGCTCAGAAATCAAATAAACAATCCCATGTAGAGATCTAGACTTCCCCTAGCTGGATCAACTTACACTATCCCCCAACACATCAGTGTATAAAGTATTTCTAGGCTCATGACTTTCTTAATGTTTGCAAACCACAAGATATCTTTCCTAAAGTTCCCAAATAAAAAAAAAGTAAAAATGGTTCAGACAACTAAAAACAGCCTTTAAAAATACAGTAAAAAGAAAGGAAAAAGTAGTTTTTTTCCCCTACCCAATGAAAAGCACGTAGAATTGATGAGAGCCAAGTAATCCCTTTCATATGGATCTCAAGTTTTATAATACCAAGATTGGTGCTCTTTCCATAGCATCACACTGTGTCTCTTTAGTCTCTGAAGTGGATGGTGGCACACAAGCTTAAGTACAAGTAGATCGAGGCAGGCTCATTTACAGTTGTCATAACAATTGTAAGGCAGGATGAAGAAGCATCTCATGAAATGATATTTCTTCTCATGGGAAAACGTTGAAGTGAACTTCACCAATTCTTTTGTTCTCTTTTCCAAAGTGTATTTGTGAGGCCATCCTCCTCTTTCCTTTGATACTTCTCTATTTATGGCTTCTGGTTTCATATGTTGTCAAACCATCAGTAGGGTTATGTTTTAGTTCCCTCTGCCATATATTGGCATGGTTCGACAAAGATCATCACTCACTGAATAAGAACAATTGAATTTTTATTTGTGAATGACAAAAGAAAAAGCATAATTATGTCATTATTAGTATCCCTGCCTTCTTTCCCACTATTTGACCCTATCACTGAAGAAATGAAAAGATTATTATGCACAGTACTGAGGGACAGAGTTGTGGGAGAAGGGGGGATGACATCCTTAATTAGTAGGCATAATTTATATGAAGAAAAGGAAAGGAAGCAGAGAAATATTGGATGAAGGACTATGTGAAAACCTAGCAGAGGGTAGTGTCATGCAACTCAGGAAAAAAGAGTATCCAGATTGAGAAGATTATCAGCAGTGAAAATTGATGCAGAAAGGTAAAGAGGGGGAGAGGGAAGGTCATTAGATTTGTCCATTACAGATCACTGGCAAATTTAGAGATGTTATTTTATTTAAAGGAAGAATAAAACTAAATTATAGAGAATGTAGGTGAATCACAGGATAATGGAAGACACAGAGGGTAGTTGACTATTTCTTCTTCCCTACATTTTTGGCAGTTTCCATACTTTTTCCTTATTTTCCTCTATTGTTCATTTTTCGACTCCTTTCCCTATGATGTTGGTTTCCAGAGAGACTGGGCTTCAGAGTTTTCTCAATCCTCTCAAATTGTATATAATTCATGTTTTACTAGTCTTTCTTACTCTTTGCCTCAAATGATTTATGGGGTATCACAACTGGCCCCAGATTTAGAGGCAGCCTTTATTTCAGGCCTAGTGGGTCCACACACACATATAGGCATTCTGTCCCCATTCCCTGTGTTCTTCTGTTTTTTGGCTTAGTAGTGTTTCCATACTGCCCTCCCAGTTAGCAGCCAAGTGGTGCCATAATGCATGGAGTTCTGAGCTTAGAGTCAGAAAAATTTGATTTCAAATTTGGCTTCAGACATTCACTTGCTGAGTGACTTTAGGCAAGTCATTTTAGCTTTGTGAAATGTAAAATAAGGATAATAATAGCATTGTCTCCACGGAGTTGTTATGAAGATTAAATAGGATAACACTCATCAGGCCCCTCGCACAGCATCTGTCACATAAATGTCACTGCATGAATGTTTCTTTCATCCCTTCCTAGAGAGTATAACCTTTTGGTTGGCTTCTTGGAGGTAAAGATGATCACTGCTTGGAGTCCATAGCTAAAAGGACTAATAACTACACTTGGCAGGGGTAGGGTGGGAGGGCGGTAGATCTGGACTTGGAAGTTTCTCAGACAGTTCTAAGGTGGGTGTGAAATATTTTTTGAACAATCCTACAAAGTTGTTTTTATCACTCAGGAGAGTATTATAGAAGGATTTCATTAATGCTGTGTAGTTTTATTTGTTGCATGTTCATGGGTCTTTTGTGTTGTAAGCATTTCTTTTGTGGTAGAGGAAATAAATAGTTGTCCTACAACTAATGACTATTTTGATATTGAATAGAAGGAACAGTTAATTTCTTTCAAGAAAGTCCTTTGATATGAGCCAATATATGAGTTCTTAAAGAAATATTCTGATGGGAGAAACAATGAGGAAAAACATGAGGAAAATCCTGATTCCCTTTTGTAGATCAGGCTCCATCAAGCTTGCCCAGTCTTTATCTGGTCCAGCCCTGAAATTGATACATTAAGTTATTGTTTCCCTCTGTAAGCACCCCCTCTTCTCAGATGGCTTCTCTAAGAACCTCTGGTTTACCCCAGCTAGCCATTTCTTACTCTTCTCTGAGAAGGAGTAAAGACTTTCTTTATCGTGTCCCCACACTGGGTGACTTTGTTCTCACTCCACCCTTTCAGTTTCCTAATTTGTGTTGTCTTCCTCCATTAGAATGTAAATTCTTTGAAGACTCTTTTTTCCTACTTGCATTTGTAATCTAGCACTTAGCATCTGGTTCAACACAGAAAGAACTTAATAAATGCTAATTTATTGACTGACTGAATGTGTCTAAAATCAGGATAACTTGTGGGAAGGGGCATTCCCTGTGCTATGGTTATCTTCTCACTGGGAAACCAGCTTTTTTTTTTTCCATTTGAAGCTTTCGACAATCTATTCCTAGTTTTACTTTTTCACTCTTCTTTTAAACATTCACTGGAATAAGCACAACTGGACACATGTATGAGCTAGAACAAGTAAGTTCTGTTCCTAATCAAGGTTTGAGAATTGTACCACGTGTTTTACTGTCAGTGGAAGCTTTTCATTCTTTACAATAATGTATACCACTTATCATAAAAGTTATCTGTGTATCACAGAGACCATATTTTTCCTGTGTAAAAAATGTGTATTAGCCTTTTCTATCAGAATCTAGATCATTTAGAAAATCCCTACCCTTAATAAATGTTGATAAATTTGTGAAAAGCAATGCTAAAACCAACCCCCTCCTTATATATCTTCTTGTTTGGGACCTTAGGCTTCCACCTCTCTTTCCTGGCTCTAGCCAACATCCCCTCTGGATGCCAACTCTCACTGGCAGACTGGGCCATCAGAAGAGTGGTTGCTACATTTTTAGAGTTCTCCCACAACCCTGTGGGAGGCTATGCTCCTATTTTTGGCTCAAGAGCCCCATCTGTGTTCTGACCTTTAACAACTAGCCAGTAGCTCTACTCACTTGGTCTGACTTGTCACAGGGTACACAGCTTCAGCTATACAGGTCAGCTTGCTGGAACTGGGTCAAGGTGGTCAATATAGCAGCTGCCATCTCTTGATTGCTCACTGAGCTTGATGGATGCAAGAATGGACTAGCTAGGTTGCTTGGCATTTTACAAATGAGAAAACTGATGCAAACAGTTAAATGACTTGCTCAGGGTCACACAGCTGAGGCCACATTTGAACTCAGGAAGAGAAGTCTTTTTGACTCCAGGCTTGCCACTCTATCCATTGTTGCTTAGTTGCACTTGTTTCTAAGGTGAAGAATATTTTTATATCAGAAGACCTTTTCCTTTATATTTCAATTCTCTGTCTTTTTAATCCCCTCTGGACTTCTAGCATTTGCTGAAGTCTCATTTTACCCCATTTAATTGGCTTATTAATGACTCCCTGTTCCTTAAAGAAACTCTGTGCCTTCCCACCTCAACATGATTGATTTCTAAGGGAATATAGTTCCTCCCTGTCTCTCCTTTTTAAATCTCTACCCATCTTTTAGGCCCTATCAAAGACTATCTCTTTCATGGAATCTATACTAATTCCCCCAAATTGGTTGTTTTCTCTCTTTTCAGTATTTCCAAAGTGTTCTCAGGATGTATTAATATCTATTCATATAAACTTAGTGTATTTTGTCCCGTGACCTGGTTATTACCATACATTTTCACATATATAAGCCATATGCAATGGCCATTGTAAAAACCAGATTCTAAAATGAATTGGGCAAAAGTGAAAACCCATTAACATCATCACTCAAAGCTATGAGTCTTTATACCACAGAATAATAGGCTTAGACAAGCCCAAACTCAGTCTCAATCAAAATAAAACTCAATCTTATCTGGAAAGAAGCAAAGTCTTTCCTAACCCAACCTTACTAAACCCCAAATTTGATCTATTTTCTACACTTCAAAATAGACACCATGACATGGCTGAGCTCCATTCTGAAAGTAGGTGTCCAAGACTTCTTACAGCAAAGCTGGGAAGCTAACACATTGGGATCCTTGCTGAATAGTTCTCTGCAGCATCTGTTTCATATTAGAATCCACAAAGCCATTATGGAATAGTTTTTGGTAGTTTCTTTTTCTTATGTGAACGATAATCCATTAGAGAGAACAATCTGTTCTTTGCTTGCTCCCCACCCCCATTTTCTTGTTCCACTAGCCATTTTTCATCCACTCTTCTCAATTTCTATTCTCCTGTGCAACATCAAATTCCTGCTGATTGCTATCTTTTGGATATGATTGCATTTCAGACTTCTCATTCCCTTTGCCCTGTAGCACTTCTCTTTCTTTTCATCCCTTCCCTTTGTTGGAGGATTCGTGCTTTTCATTTATAATCGGCCATTTTAGAAAATTAGACCTTACTACTTTCCATCAACTTTGTTTTTTCTTTACCTCAAGCTGTTCTCTGAGTGTGATGCCTTTAGAGTATATTCCTTTGGCATGCTTAGCCTGTCCCTAAGTACCATCACAGGGAATCAATGTGTAATTAACATTTTCCCCAGACTATGCCTTTGAGGGAAAAGAACATAAAGCAATTTTCTCACATTGGAAATTAAACCAGAAGGTGTTTCCCAGGTCACTGATGTTCAGCTCTGGATATGGATTTTAAAATGGGGTCTGAACACAAAGTGAAACTATAGAAGAACATAAGGATGTCAGGAAAAGTTAAAGAAATACTTTCTAGGAGACTCAACATTAGTAATTTCTTATATGAAGCAGACTAGAAAGTCACTAGGGTTTCTATGTTTGTATAGTAACAAAGATAATTTGACCCTTTAGGATGCAGAGCAATCATCTGGTGACTTGCCCTGCCAGAGGAAAAACCAAAATATTGGCTTTGGTAACACTGAGACTTTACTCCATCTCCCTTTTCTGACTTTTTGTACAATCTATTTTCCATGCCTGGAAGGCACTTCCTCCTTATCTCTGCTTCTTAAAAACCCTAGTTTCCTTCAAATCTCAATTCAGTCATCATATCCTATATGAGGTCTTTATGGCCCCTACCTCCCAGCAGCGAGGTGGTTCAGTGGTTAGAATGTAGGACTTCTCTTACTGAATACAAATCTGACCCCAGACTCTTACTAGCTGTGTGACCCTGGGCATGCCATTTAACTCTGTTTGCCTCAGTTTCCTGAAAATGAGCTAGAGAAGAAAATGGCAAAAGACTCCAGTATTTTTGATGAGGAAATTCCAAAAAGGATCACAAAGAGTTGGGCACAACTGAAAAATGGCTAAACAACAACTTTTTAATGTATTCTCTATCAATCTATCTTTTCTGTATGTGTATATATATATGCATATGTGTACATGTATGTGTAGGGACACGTGTGTTTCCCTTCAATAAAATATAAACAAGGAGAGGTTCATCACTTAAATACATAATACCTGTTCACATAATTGTATACATTAATTGCCTGGAACATAGTAGGCACTTCATAAATGTCTGTTGATTGATTGGTACCAGTTCTGGCTTGGAACATGCCTTATATTGATTAGATAGACAAGAGGAAAACTGTTGACAATGCAAAAAGAATCATTTGGTGTAATTAATAATAATCGTAAAGCCACTTATAAGGCTGCATTAAAGATTATAAAGCACTTTCTTTATAACCAACCAGTGAAACATATAATACAAGTTATGTCCTAACTTTAAAAATGAGTAAACTGAGGCCCAGAGACATGAAATGGATTTACTCTAAGACACATAGCTAGAAGGTGTCAGAGCCATTTCCTGCAGACATCTCTGCAAAATTTGACATTGATGCTTGCTTCATACCTAGTACTTTTATTCTTTTGACTTCTGTGTCTCTGGTTCTCCTCCTACCTGTCTGACTACTGTTCTTAGTATACTCTTTTTTTAAATAGTATTTTTAAAATTATGCTCAGACTACCCTTGCTCATTGTCTTCCCCACAAGCCCCAAGTATGGATGACCACCAAGCTCTGGCCATGATCCCTTTCTCTTCTTTCTTTACACTTTCTCATTTTTTTCGATCTTATCCTATGATTTCACATCTATGCAGATGACTCCCAGCCCTTTGCATCCATATAATGGGACTTCTCTAAGGCAGCTGGTGGTTCAGTGGTTAGTATGCTTGGCTTGAGATCAAGAAGTCTCATCTTTTTGAGTTCAAATCCAGCCTCAGACACTTAATAACTGTGTGACCCTGGACAAGGCACGTCACCTTTTTGCTTCAGTTTTCTCATTTGTAAAATGAGTTAGAAAAGAAAATGACAAATCATTCCAGTATCTTTGCCAAAAAAAAAAAAAAACCTCAAGTGGGGGTAATAAAGAGTTGGACATGACTGAAAATGACTGAACAACCTTAAAAATTGTATTTTTTCTTTTTTTTTAAGTAGAAGAGATGACATTTTTCTTTTTTTTTGTTAAAACTTTTTATTTGCAAATCATATGCATAGGTAATTTTTCAACACTGACCCTTACAAATTTTTCCCTTCTTCCCCCCACCCCCTTCCCTAGAAGGCAGGAAGTCTAATACATGTTAATTATGTTAAAATATCAAAACTAAATTTTCAAAATCTCATTCCAAATTTCCTCCTCATGTTCACTTCTCTCATTCTGTTATCATATTAACACCTTCCAGTCACCTAGGATTGAAAATTCAGAGGCATCTTTGACTCTTCCCTCTCTCACACAAGCTGTATCTCCACACATCTAGTCAACTTAAAAGATGTGATAATTCTACCTCCCCGATATTTCTTGCATCTTTTCCTCCATCTTCAATCATATAGACAATCTTTGCTTCATTATATTTTTTGCCTTATTACCTCTTATCTAATTTTTCCTCATAATGGGTCTCCCTGTTTCTAATCTTCTCTCTCTGGTCCATCCTTCACACAACTGCCAGATTAAATATTATAATGAATACATCTAACCACTTCACTCCTACTGTCTCTAAGATAAAATATGAGTTATATGAGTATTATAAGTATATAATAACATAACATATCGTAATATGATATACCAAATTCAAGATCTTCTTATTCCTCCTGCAATATTTCCAGAGATCTCACATCATTCTTCTTCATGCAGTCATTTTGTATTCTAGCCAGATTATTCTAGTTGTTGCCTTAACTCTGCCTCTTCTTTCTTGCTCTATTGAATTCCTTTGTGCTCAGAATAAGTTTCTTCTACATTTCTGCCTGGTGAAAGACTCTTTTTATTCCTGACCCAGCTCATACACCACCTCTTCCATAAGTATTTTCCCTCCTCTCTCAGCTAAAAGAGACTTTTCCTTCCTCAAATTTTCTTAGAATATTTTTTTAAACAAAAAGATCTTTCCATGGTACTTGTAACAGTCTCTTATGTTTCATATTTATTTGCACGTTTAGAGGCAGCATGGGTGGTGGATAGAATGTCCTGGATGCATGTCCCACTTTTGTGGGACAGACTAGGGAAACTTACCTAAACTCTATGCCCTGTGCAATTCCATAAAAGTTATTACTCATTAGCCTTGATAGAGAGAATTTCATCATTGTGAATTCTCAAAACAAGTGAAATTACAAATTAAGGGAAAACAAAGTGCTTCTCCCTATTAATACAATCTCCCAATTACACATTAATACTGTCATTTTTCCATGTTAATACTCTTATGTGGCACATGAACACTTTGTATATAATAATAATAATATGCATTTCTCATGTTTGTGTCACCAGTGTCTACCCCATAGTAGGCACTTAATAAATATTTTGAATTAAATTGAAATTGAATTCTTGCTATTATTAAAACTGCACTGTCTTAGTAACTGTTTTAATGAAACATAGCATACATATTTTACTGGTTTTCCTCCAAAGAATTGTGATTATAATCCCAGAGAAGCCAAATCAATTACATTTTCCATGACAAGCATCTAGCAGTCATAAAATTATAGATTTTAGAGATGTAAGAAATTTGTTGTATCACTTCTACTCTTGAAATCCAATCCTTTCTAATGTAATGGCCTGATATAGCTAGCTGATGCTGTGCCAACTATTCAAAAATAAATAGGTTGAAGGATTTTCTTTTCTGGGAGTACAACATTGAATCTTCTATCTAGAGTTGTTTATAGCCTTTTAGAAAAAGACTCAGAAATCTTACTATCTTTATAGAGTTCCTATAACTGCTTAAAGCTTCTTATATTACCTCCTGACTTACACACTGAAGGAAGAAAAGCACAAGAATTCCACATCCACAGATAAAATCCAAAAGGCTTATTTCAAAGACTAGTTTCGACTTTCTCTGCTATCTAGATACTACCAAAGATACTTACAAAGGATTGTATTAGTAACAGCTTTAGAGCAGAAAGGGAATTTAAGAGACCATTTAATCCTCCATTCACATATGAAAAAAAGACACTCAAGATTACATAACAAGTTAGTTTGGGGGAAAAAATGGCAAAAACAGGTCTCCTGAAATCTTCATCTAGGCCATTTTCAGCTTCTTATTATGGATTTTTATTTTGTCATATATCTCTAGTGCTAGCTAGCATATTAGTTTGTATAGGGTGGGTGCTTATTGAATGCCATTTAAGTGCCACCATATGGTTTATATGCTCTTTGGAAGGGAAATAAATTCGGGACTCCTAGAGAGGCAGACTCCTGACAATCTATTAAATTTCATTTTTCAAAAGGATGTATGTAATCCCCTAGACACATACTTCTCTGTGGTTTATACTTCCTTCAGAAAGAAAGTATACTAGGGATTTCTGGAGAGAACATTTTTTCCAATCAATATTATCTTAATACCTCATAGCAGAAAGCAGAGACCAAAGAGGAACATGTGAGCAATGTAAGGGGGCAAAATTTGCAAAACTTGGTATCCAATTGGGACAAGAAAGAGTAAAAAGTTAAGGATGACTCTTAGGTTATTGTTTAGGTGACAAAAAGGATAGTGGTGCTCTTTGTGGGAATAGAAATGTTAGCAAGAGAGCTAGGTAGGGGTAAGAAAGATAATGAGTTCCATTATGGAATATGTTGAGTTTAATGTGCCTAAAAGGCATCTAGAAGTAGAAGTCCAATAGTTAGTAGATAATTCAGAACTGGAGCTCAGGAGAGTGATGAGTCTGTCAATTGAACGTTATATGGATAAGGACCATAATTTAGTAAGTGATTAGATTCCTAAGAGAGAATATGTATAGAAAGAACAATTAAACAAATAAACATGTGATGTTTAAGCCTTGTCTTTTAAAGACTGATAGTTTTAATCTTGCTTTCATTTTAGACATTTAACAAAAATGTACATACATATATATACATATGGATATGTATATCTGTTTGCCTCCGTGCAAAATATTTGATTTCAAGGTAGTTCACTTAATGTTTTTCAGTTGCATTTAACACAGAATAGTTTTTCAAGACAATGATGAACAGAAAACAGAATAGTATGCTAAACTTCTAGTAAATGCAATTAAGAAATAGTTATCATCCACCTTCCTGGTGAGAGCAATTTCCTCTCTACTTTCCCTTTCCAGTGGTTTAATCAGTCACTACAAAACGATTCATGATATCAATTGGGAAAGTCTTATGAGATGTCTCAGTAGCTCAAGAGTAGTCGAAGAGAGGTCATGTGATTGATGGCCTGTTTCACCTCTTCACCATCATTCCTACCTAGGTCCTGCTATTCCTACTTGTTATAAGCCTTTCTGTTCATCCCTGTTTTGTCACCACTGTTCCAGACTGATTCCTGCAGATTCTAGTTAAATGCTGCAAATATTTGCCATTCTCACTTAAACATTCCTCTCTCCTCCTTCCTTCTTTGTTTTGTTTTGTTTGTCTTTTTTCTCTGTCTTAGCCACTCCTCAAGACTTTGTACCATGTACTTAGCAGTTTGGAAAATGTATTCTTTGTTTTTGTTTGTTTGTTTGTTTGTTTTTTAACTATTGCCCTGTCTGCTATTGTTCAATATAGCTGCTGACCCTGCCTGATCCTAAAACTATGAATTGCCTGAAGAGGTGATCCAAAACAGTTCAGATATCAAAAGAGTATCTTTGATCCCACCTGACATCATGATGAGTTTCCCATTTGTGTGCCTGGAGTTTATGCCTACTATTTTGACCAGATGTCACTCTTTTTCCCAATCCTCTGAGGCTTCTTTATGAACTTTTGGTTTTATGCAAAACAATTTATATATCAGCTTCTTAAGTGCCTCCCATGAGATTCCCTCCCTTTTGAAATGAATTTAACTCTTTCCCACCTCTGCCCCTCCTTGGCATTTCAGTATGTAAATATTGTGTGGTGTCCCCAAATCAAAATTCTCTTGCCTTCTTTAAAGACCTTAGTTTTTGCTACTTTGGTAGCCTTTTTTATTTCAGATTGACACCGTTACTCAATTTGAGTTTTATTTTTTTCTCTTCTCATTTGATCTTCACATGGAATGAATAGAGTCAAATAGTAGAAAATAACAATTTTGGGGGGTATTTCTATAATCTTTAATAGTTTTTTATAAAAAGTACTTTTATCTACATGATGTCACTTGATCATAATAACTTGTGTCGAAGATAGGACAATGTTATTAAATCCATTTTTATAATTAAAGATTTTTTCAGGTATATTTGAGACAATTACTTTTTTTCAAATAGTTTCTATTTCTTCACCTACTTACTTTGAATTGGGATAACTAAATTTTTCAACAGTGTAAGAAAAATTGCATATTTTTGTCTGTGATCACTTTTTTATCTTGTTTGGTTAAGAATTATTCCCATAGTCCTTACTAAATTTATTTCATTATCTTCTAATTTTTTTAAATGCAAGACCTTTAACATACAGATTGTATGTTTCAAACACATTCTAAGATGCAAAATGACTTACTGTAATTTAGAACTACAAACTTTTAAACAATTAGAGTTATTTGACAATCATATAGTTTGTCTAAAGATGTACTGAGTTCATGGACCTAAATGAGACAACAAAGCCCGCCTGGGCTCCACCCTCAGGTGGAGGAAACTGAACATAAGTATTTTTCCTAAGGTGATACAGGTAGTAAATGGGAAATAGAAGATTAACACTGAGACCCTAGTTCAATATTTTTTCCATTGCTTCTCAGGAAGTGTTCAGCTAGAGACTGGATGACTATCGAATAAGGATGCTCCAGAGAACAGTCATGCTTTGGGTAAGAGGTGTTTCTAAATTATCTCTAAATACCTTTTCTACCCCCCAAATTGTAATTCTATTTACTAACTATAGATTGCATTTTTACATTTTGCAGTAAACAATTAATTGCTTTGTGCCCTTTCTGGTTTTGCACATTTTTGAAAGGAGCCCATTTGTGAAAACTAGATATTTATGGAAAACATCAGTAATGATTGGGTTCATTTTACAATTTACATTCAAATGCATATACCATGCATTTTCAGGTGTCTTATCTTTAACCTGGATAATGATTAAATACAGTACCTTCTTAGTGAGCAATGCAATGGATTGAGCAGAGAATGCCTCAGTAAGCATGTCCCCAAGATTATATTGATATATGCAAATCAGTTTTGAAAAGAATATAGATGAACTCGAACAATTTAAGGGATTGTGTGTGTGTGCTCGTACAGGTGTGTGCACATGTGTTGGATGTGTATGGGGTGGAGTTTTAAACAATGAACCTGAAAGAAATGTTTATTTTGTCTCTGACATTTAACATTCCCTAGCTGTATGACCCTGGGCAAGTCACTTAACCTCAATTGCCTCAGCAAAAAGCAAAAAAAAAAAAAAAAAATGTTTACAACTGTTGTTATATCAAAAAGAGGTGATGTAATAAATATCAGAGTAGCTTTCAGAAAAGGAATTTTTTTCTATGATTCCTCCTCTTTTGCATCAACACAGGAGAGCTCACATGCCAATGAGTGATCCCAACATAAAGAGTTTTCTCTCCAATGACTAGCAAAGTGGTATCTGTGATTTAGAGAAGATAGACTTTCCCCCCAGATTGCCAGCCTTAATGCATGCTCTGGGAGAATGTTTCCTATGGAACTTGTGCTATTTGGAGTTGGAGAATATCTCAAAGCTAATTTATAGTGTGTAAGGTTTCCATTTTGCTTATTTTTGACATTCAAGCAATTATTTCTGAGGCCATAGGTACTAGTAGGGCATATCTAGGCCATCTCTTCTTGGGCTTCAGCATGTTTGCTTGCAGGAAACTCTATTTTGGAGCCAGATTAGATTAAATGGCCTGAGCTCAGTGATGTGTCAGAGAAATATTTTTGGTACAATGTTAGGATTTTTCTGTGATGCCTGTGGGACGGTGGCAAAAGGGCATTACAGGCTTGACCTAATAGTAAACAAAACCACAGAAGACAGAGAAGTTCATATTCTTTATTATAATGGTAGATATTTAGGTTGAATTCAGTTCAGTTTAGCAGATTTTGTAAAGCTCCTACTGTAGGGTACAAAAACTAGAACACTTAATCTTTGTTCTACAAGAATAGACAAATAGCAAACTATCAAAGAAGCTTAGAAACTTTCTGAGCTATTCTGTAATCCTTGAGAACTGGATGATTTCTCCTCCTTTTTCTTTTTCATCATCATCACCATCACCATCTTTTTCTTCTTCTTTTTCTCTCATTTTTCTTGAGTAGTACTGTCATTATTGTTAGCTTCCATTTCCCTAACACTTCACAAAATCAGTAAATTTTACAGCAAACTTGATTTTTATAGCAATGCTGTCAGATTTGTAGGAAAAGTAATATCCCCATTTTATAAATGAGAATGTTGAGAGTGGAAAAGTATGATACAACTAAAGAAGAATAAATTATATACACTATAAATTCTGAAGAGAAGGGCTATGTTGTAAATCTTCAGTCCTGGCATGGAATATATGCTTAGCAATGCTTGCTTACTTTTCAAAAATCTGAACACCCTCTTTGACCCAGAGATTCTGCTTCTAAATCTATACAAAAGAGATAAAAGGAAAAGGAAAAAGACCCCTATATACAAAAATATCTGTGGCAGTAAATATTTGTGAAGAATTGAAAATTAATCATATGTCTATCAATTAGTTAATAGCAAAACAAGTTGTGGTATACCATTGTTTTGTAAGAAATGATGGAGTTAGTTTCAGAAAAAAAACTAAGAAGATCAGGGAAAGCATGAGTGATATTCTAGGAGTATAGGTAGGACATCATCTTATAAAGTCTATGTTGGGGAATAGACTGGAGATAAACTTGGACAGGTTGAGTGAAATCAATTGATGGGTAAGAAAGCTGGACTTGATCTAAAACTAGAGATGCAATTGCAATTTCCTAAGCAACAGTATGACATGTTCAAAGTGCTATTTTAGGAAGACAAATTTGGCAGCTGTTCTCCTCAGTGTGTTCTTCTCTTCTCTATCTTTCTTATCACCATTATAACAAAGTTTTCAGAAACATTTTTGCTATCTTGGATAGATACTGCAGTTCCTTTGGCTGGCATAGACCCAGTAGAATCTTGGCTTTAAAGAAATTATTAAAGGTCTGAAATCAATTGAGCTGTAATAAATAAAGAATATGAATGATATAAATGGTGAGTTGAATTGAATTGGATTGGATCAAATCAAATTGAATTGAAAACACAAGCCCCAATACCTTATTGATGGATGATTTAAAAAATATTGAAGGCTCCAACAATTTTGTACCACTCTGTCAAATTTACACTGGTCGTAGCACATATGCCAGTGTCAAATTCTTAGCCTACTACTATTCCCTGCCATTGCAAACACAATTTTCTGTCAATCACAGAGCTAAGAAAAGAAAGAAAAGCTGGGTAGATTTTTTTTGGCTCTCCAATTCACATAAAAAAAACATTGTTTATTTTTCAATCCTGTTCATATTATTTTCTCCAGATCAACTTAGAAGTTTCATATACAGATTTCTAATGTCTTATTTTTATAAAGATAAAACAAATATGAATATTTTTAAAACTGTAAGACTTTCTTCAAGGAGAAACAGAATTGGGGCCAGAGGTTGAAAAATGATTTTCAAGTTAGATCAATCTGCACAAAACTGGCTGAATGCCAGAATTCTCTAGTGATTAACACTACACTTTTCAAATAGGAACTTGAGAGATTACAGCTTTCTTGAGCCCTTAATAATATTCTCCAGATGCATTTGGGTTTAATTAGTTTAATTGTTCTATGTTAAAAGCAGTTAACTCAGTAGTGTTCGGGCTATCAGAAATAAACTCTTGAATTCTGCTTTTTTTTTTGTTTTTCAGTTTTTAAAAAGGGCCAGTCCCATTTGTTGCTGTCCTCTTCACTATGAAGCATTTTCTTGGAAGTCCTTGAAATATTTCATTGGCCCTTGCTAAAAGAAATTTCCAACACTAGTTTTGTGACAATCCCAAGGGTTTCTAATTAATTGAATGCTACAAAATAGCCCTCTTTGCATGGAGACCTTGCATCCGTTCCAGAAGAAAGAAAGATTTTCAAATCAAATTCAGATCATCAAATTGATGCCTAAAGGATCAGGATCATGGACAGCAGCCCTGACATAGAGCTGATTATATATTCCACATAGAGGGTGTGTTTGCAATATTCCTCATCCCCTGCATCATGGGATATCACAACCCCATTGATTCAGTCTGGACTCTGGTGTTAGACTTCCTGCCACAATGATCCCCTCTCAGCTCCACAGTGATTTTGGATAGATTTCCCATGCCAAAGAACGCTCCATCATCAGAAGATCTCGAACGGTAGAGGTCCCAAACCAACTCCCCAAGTCCTATAGCTACCAAGTTCATGTCTCCTGATCCCCTAATTCCAGTGATTAACAATCACTGTCTGCCAGAACAAAGGAAATCCAAAGAACAACATAAAATCAAAACCTTTCTCCTACTCCCTCTTTCCTAGTCTTGTTTCTATCCAGCTTAATATCTCTTATCAGTTCTAAATTTCTGATTGATTATTAATAAACTTTCCTTCTTTTATCTCTTCACAGTCCCTTCACAGAAATTTTACTCCCTTTGTGTCCTTGGAAATTCTCCTATGCTGGGTGTTTTCTCACATGGTTCAGGAGGAGTGGGTATGTTTCTTGCTCCCCTTTGCCAGTTACAGATTCTTCTTCAACTGCTTTCACTCAACAACTGTTTTTTCCATTGCAGTTCATTCTATCCACTTGTATCATTTTCTTTTCTTAGGAGTTAAGTATATGTTTCATGGTCTTCTCTAAATCAACTTCTACCATCATACTCAAAGATTTCATTATATACATTGATATTCTTTCAAACATGGCCTTCTTAAGCCCCCTCCCCATTATCTCCTATTTGCCTCTACCTCAGCCACCAATATGGATGGTCATAGCCCCTTTGATCTGCCCCTCTATGACTCTAAACCCCCAAATACCTTGTCTTTCCAAAATTTTCCAAAATTTGTTGTCTTTCCGTCTTATTTTTTTTTTTTTTTTTGCTACATCCTAAACATTTTTTAAATTTCCAGTATCTCAATGGCACAGTAGATAGAGTTCCTGGCCTGGAGTCAGGAATACTCTACTTTCTGAGTTCAAATCTGGCCTCAGACACTAGTTGTGTGACTTGAACAAGTCACTTAACCCTGTTTTTCTTACTTTTCTCTTTGCAAAAAGAGCTAGAGAAAGACATGATAAATCACTCTAGTATCTTTGCCAAGAGGACTCCAAATGGTACTCAATACCATCAGTTCAAAGGCATATCCAAATTCCTTCCAAATTTTCTATTTTTTCTCAACTGTCAATTATACTCATAATGCACAATTATGAGACACAATGCTAACTGGAATACAAAATATAGCAAAGAGAATGAAGAACAGAATTTTAAAATCTCAAGAGAAAATTGTCAGTAAGATTCTACATCATTAAAATATTTAGTGAATCTAGATAATCTCTTGTGGGGTATATTTTAGAGGAGATTCAGAATTTTGTCAGTGGTTGAACTAAATGACAGATACAGTGGAAAAATGACTAAACATCATTTATATTCTTTCCCACTCTTCTGGTAGCTCTGATTTTCTTTCCTTGCCAATACTGTACAGTTAACCATTTGAATTGATATTCTCTTTTACCCTTGACTCCCTTGCTGAATCATCTTGCTACCCTCCACATTTTGCTAATTTTCATCTCTGCATCACTTCTACCTTCTGCCTTGTCTGCTCAACCTCTCAAGATGCTGAACACCACACTGTGTGGCAAAAGTCACAGTGCTGACTGGTTTCACAAGTTGTTGATATCAACTGGGCAGTTCTTCCCTATTTACTAACTTTTTCCCCATGGTAAAGTAAGGGAGGTGCTACCTTATGGAAGCTCAGAAGAGACAACTATTAAATTTTCAATATGGGCATTTATACTTCAAGAATCAGAAAAGACTACAAATCAGGATTGATTTAATTGTTTTGTTGATTATATAAACTTAAGAAATAATAGAGAAAAGGTTAATGATACAAATAAAACTTAAAATTAAGTCCAATAGTTTTTCAGAGGACTGACTTAAATATTTATTAGCAGGACCCTTAGCTATAGACCACAAACATGCTCAGATTTATCCCTTGCTTATAAGACTAATTCAATAAATATTTATCCTGTTCAGTTATTTTTCAATTGTGCTAAACTTCTTGTGATCCCATTTGTGGTATTCTTGGCAAAGATACTGGAATGGTTTTGCCTTTTCCTTTTCCAGCTTACTTTACAGATTAAAAACTGAGGCAAATAGGCTAGTAAGTGTGGCCAGATCTGAACTCAGGAAAAGGAGCCTTCCTGACTAGAGACCCAGCATTCTATATATTGTACTACCTTGTTGCCCTAAATAGACATTTATTGAGCATGTTTGAGGCATTGTGCTAAGTACTGGGGATACATTAATATCTCTTTATTAATTGTGTCCCCAGTCCTCCCTCTTTGAGCTTACAATTTAATATGGGGAAGCAATATACAAAAAGTACATAGGGAATATGGGGATGGGATAAAGGAGAACAATGCAGGGGTATATGTGGAGTTGAAATCTGATAAACAGATGCAGAAAGGAGTGAGTCGTAAGGTTAATTATTGGGAAGAATTTCATACTCTATTCTTCAGCTCTCCAATTAATTAGCAGCATGGTGATGAGATCAGTGATGATGAGTTTAACCTAGAATCTTTTTCTGTGGAATTGAAACCAAGTAGAACAGCAGATGCAGAGTGCAGTATTCACCATCCCTTCAATAGATGTCCCTTTCACTTCCAGTTTCTCTCTGTCTCTGTCTGTCTCTGTCTCTGTTTCTCTGTCTGTTTCAGCAATTGAGATTAAGTAGTGTCTGATTCCACATCTGAACCCAGGTCCTCTGAATCTAGGGTTAATGCTCTATCCACTGAGCCATCTAACTGATTCCCTTTTTTTGTGGACCAACTGGGGTTACGAATGATCTCTTAATTAGTAAATCAGACTAGTAAATTATGTACGCTAATCCTCCTTTATCTTTTCGTACTTCACCACTATTGACCACCCCCTCCTTTAATATAGCCTCTTTTCCTTTGGCATCCATGACCCTACTACTTTCCTTGTTCTCCTATCCTCTGCCTAAGAGAATAAGTTAACATTTACTGGATAATCATTCCTCTTCTGTTCCCTTATTATTAGTGGTACCCAGTCCTTATTCTTAACTTCTCTTCTCTCTCTAAGCTCACTTCCTTGGTCATTTCTTTCTGCCCTTATGGATTCATATAACATTTTATACAGATGACCTCAAAATCTCTATGTCTATTGGTAACTCTAATTCAGTATCATTAATTATTTGATGGATACCTCTTTCTGAATATTCTGAGGCATGATCTAAAATAAAACTGATTATCTTTTCCCCCAAACTGTCCTTCATCCAATTTTTCTACCTTTGCTTTGGGAACTTCCATTTTCACACTCATCTAGATTTGTAATCTTCAAATAATCATTGACTCTTCCTTCTTCACCATCAAACTCAGTTAGACACTGTCTTGTTAGTTTTATATCTGCTTTCTAGTATCTGACCATTTCTTTTTCAAACAAATCAATGCCAACTTAATTCAGATTTTTAATTACCACTTACCTAAGCTATAATAATAGCTTTTTGATTGATCCCCTTGCTCCCAGTCTTTCCACTCTCCAATTCGTTCTCTACCAGTCTGTCAAAATAGTTTTCCTACAGTATAGATCTGCCCCTGGCATTTGCTTGCTTAAAAATCTTCAATAGCTTCCTACTGCCTATATGACAAAACACAAACTTTTTAATTTGATTTATTTTAGACTTTCTCTCAAACAAGGACACAATTCTTTAAGAGGTTTTTATCACTAATAGTTATGTGTAAATAGAGGATTAAAGTAACAAAAAGGAGAAAATGATCATTTGAATTTTTTAAATTTAAAAAGTTAAATGAATAAGATTTATTTTCTCTTCCTATGTCCTTTTCCCTCCCTCTCCCCTTAAATTGAACAAAAATAAAAAGGAAAATGAGACTTTCATAACAATTATGTAGTTAAGTAAATTTGTTTGTTTGTTGATCTTGTCCCAAAATGTATGTCTTATTCTGCATTCTTGAATCTATCACCTCTCTAGCATGCTAACTCTGATTTTCATCTTCTGGAATAATGCTTTGTCATTTCATCGATTGGAATCCTCAGGTCTTTCAAAGTTGGGAAATTACAATGTTCCATCAAGTCTTAAATTGTAGTTATCCTTGGTCCTCATTAAAATACGCACTGAGGTAGGCCTGACCTGTCTGAACTCCTGTATCCTCATTGTAAAGAATCATCTTTTTTTATGTTTTTCTCAGGCATTAACCTTCTTGCAAGGGATATGGATATGGATATAGATATATACATATGTGTGTGAATTATGCATATGCATGTTTGAAAAGCTTTATTATGCTAGAGATGACTTGCAAGGTAAACAGATGATCTGAACATCTTCCTTGATGGCTCAGAAAATCAGCTGGAGATGAAGGCTGGGGACTGCTGCAATGAAAACTGAGAGACCAGAGCAAAAGTCAGATGCAGGTAATTGTTGGAGCTTATGAAGGGAGCATAAAAATCAATACGTTGCCATGGTTTCTTCTCCCGGAGACCATGGCAATAGCAGAAAATACCTGATACAGTAGCCACAGGGCTCTCCTCACAGCAATCTTTCCCTCAGGCCACAGATCATTAAACTGATTTGCAAGTTGGCCTTGACTTTACAAAGGCCTGATCCAATACTTAGAGACACAAGTAAGTCACTATGCCCAGCAATTACTAATACCATGGACACACACAGAGAGAACAAGTGTGCTCTAGTGGCAAGGACACTGGATCAGGAGTCAAAAGGCCTGGGTTCTGACTCTGGCACTAGCTGTGGAAAGACTGACTTCTCTAGAGCACAATTTCCTCATCTGTAAAATGGGCAGAATAATAGTTATATTATCTATTCCCATCAAATGTTGGGACAGAGAAAGCTATAAAGATATATCTCTGTGTGTATGTTTGTGTGTGGCAGTGCTATTTAAATAGCAAAGCATTATACAAATGCAATATTAAAACTTTAATAACTTCAAAGTACACTCAGACTTTTGGGATGCTGTATAAGGGACTGTTAGAGGATTTTATTAAGAGAACTGGGAGGAATGCTGGAAGTTATCTAGAATTATTGCCTTATTTTACACTCGAAACTGAGGGATTTCATGACTTTTCAAGTCACAAAGATATCATAATATTATGAGCAATCAAAAGTAGAGCTGAAATTTGACCTCAGGTTTTCTGATGTCAGTCTTTCCATTGTGCTCTGATCAAATATCTTTATTTGCTCTGTGTGAGGGGCTAGGATATAAAAACAAAAATGGAACCATTCCTGTTCCTCAACAGGGGACATGTTCACATGTTCACAAATTAGTGTAGCATACAAAGTCCTGGTGTGCTGTACATTGAGTACTTGTGCCTCTGGGTATCCTCTCACAAAGTTAGATCAGTGCTATTGGAAACAGTGATTTTAAAGTCTAATATATGCTATTTCTAAGATACCTACATGAGAAAAGAGAATCCCTGGGTATCTATGAATAGACCTAGCATTTGGAGAATTGTGATCAGTGGAAATGGGTCTTTAACACTCTCTATTGCATCTTCCAAACCTACATTAGCCCCTCTCAAATCCCTGATCCTACCTATAATGGCCACCATAACAATAGGGTCTATGTTGATATGTGAAAGATGGATGAGCTGTTGGGATTCTGACTCTGTCATATGGCTCTGATGAGACACTAACATCAAAGATGCCATTAGAGTGTCTTATTTTAACTAATTATTCTTTCAAAAGAGATGCTAAGGCCAGCTATTGGTACCTGTTAAGTAGTGGTTCCTGTGCCCAGAACAAAGCCCTGACCATTCCACCTATGCTGAGGCTTTCTATATTTGGAAAGTAGCAAGTAGAGCTTAATCATAACAGCTGACATCTATAGGTTGTATTAAAGTTAACAAGGCAGTCAGACATCACAGTGGTTAGAGCCCTGGGCCTGGAGTCAGGAAGACTTCTCTTCCTGTGTTTGTAGGGTCTCAAACATTCACTAGCTATGTGACCCTGGACAAGTCACTTAACCTTGTTTGCCTCAGTTTCTACATCTTCAAATTGAGCTGGAGAAGGAAAGGCAACACATCTTTACCAAGAAAATTGCAAACAGGGTCATGAAGAGGTGTGCAGGATTGAAAAATGACTGAACAGTTAAAACAAAGATTTGTAAAGTACTTTACATGTATTATCTCATTTAACCTTGATACCAATACACTGAAGTAGGTATTACTATTATTCCACTTTAAAGGGGAGGAAACAGTTTCAGAGAAGTTATCTGATTTGTTCAAGGTCACCGAACTATTAAGTGCCAGAAGGAATTCAGACAATTCTTCTTCAATTCAAATTTGATACTCTTCTTTATTTCTTACTGTTTCTATACATACAGAAGCAGGAATTCCAACGGCATAATTATGAGAAATGTAGTAAATGTAGGAAAAAATGATGGATGGGAACTTTGTGAGAAATAAGGAAGAAAAATCTGGGCAAAGTCTGAATGCCTTTTGGGAAGCAGTTTTAAAGAGTTCGTTGAAGGATAAATAGGATCCAGTGGATTAATATTCTATAAAAGAATTCAGACAAAATGGGATAGGAAATTCTTTAAAAATAATTTTCTAAAGACACAAACATCCTTGTGATTTTAAAAGACAGATTTAGAGGATTCTGGGAAGATGGCAAAGTAGGTCAGAAAAATTTTGGCTCTCCAAATTTCCTCCACAAAAAAAAAAAAAAAAATAAGACAAAATATCACCATGGGGCTACCGTAGAACAATGGCAATAAACAGAAATCAGGATAAAGCAGTTGTTCTCTCAAGACAAGATGAGAAGATCCCCCCCCCCCAGTTAAGATCTAATCTCCAAGTGCAGAAGTCCAACCTGAGTGAAGTACAGACAGCACAAGTCAATTCTGAAGAATCAATAAATAAGAAGCACTGAGGGCAGTTGGACTGAGATAATCCCAACCATAGAAATCTTCATCTCATGGACAGTGTTGGATTTGTCATCTGAATAGCAGAAGATCAAAGGACCTTCTATTGTGAGGAACACCAAGTGCAGCTCTGCTGATCATTGGTGTCCTCAGCTGAGCTGTCACTGTGGGGAAGAAGAAGCTTGTATACAGCTGGTGAGTGTAGAAACACAGGGACAGGGACCCTCTTGGCTGTGGGCACTTGTAGGAGAGCAGAGGCCCTGGTTTCAGTGCAAGGGCAGAGAGGGCAGCTATAATTTGCAGCCATCAGAGAGACTGTAAGAACCAAGATCCTTTGTGGGACAGCACAGCTGGGTGCCCTAGTCATGGCTTATGAATGGGGAGCAGAACCCAATGTAATCACACTTCAAAAAGTAGAATTGGACAAATTGGGGTTGGGGGGAGACACAAGTTCACTGAAGAAAACAACTTTTTTTAAATTAGGAAAGAATCTAAAAGGGAGCTTTTCTAGACTGAGAGTCCAGAAAAGAGTGACTTTCTAGGGCACTTCTTAGGCTGCGAATCTAGAAAAGAGAGGTTTTCCTAGACTGAGAATCTAGAACACAGTGCTATTCTAGAGTACTTTCTACACTGAGAATCTAGAAAAGAGAACTTTTCTCCCCTGAGAATTTAGAAGTGTTTCCTAGATTGATAAATCTAGAAAAGATAGTGCCTTATAGACAGATTCTAGGAAAGAATGCTTCCTAGACTAAAAGTCTAGAAAAGAGCTTTTCTAGAGTACTTTTTAGATAGAGAATATTAAAAAGATTACTATATAGACTGTTTAGAAAAGAATACTTCCTAGACTGAGAGTGTAGAAAAGAAAATCTCTAGACTGAGAATCTAAAAAATAGAGTTTCTAGATTGACGATACAAAAGAGTGCTTTTCTTGACTGAGAATCTAGAAAAGAGGGAGCTCTCTACACAGCAAATCTAGAAAAGATTGAGAATCTGGGGGAGAGTGCTTTTTTAAGATTGAGAATCTAGAAAAGAGTGATTTTTTTCCTTAAGTGCTTTCTAGAATAAGAGCCTAAAAAGGAAAGTATTTCTAAACTGTAAATCTAGAAAAGAAGGTGTTTTCTAGAGTATGGATACAGAAAAGAGTGCTTCTTAGGCTGAGAAGGAGAAAAATACTTTTCCAGACTGAGAATCTAAAAAAGGGTTTTTCTAGACTGAGGATCTATTTAAAAAAAGTGCCTTTCTCATATTGTTTCTAGCCTGAAAATCTGAAAAGAATACTTCTTGGACTGAGAATTTGGGGGTGGGGATGAGGAGTGCTTTTCTAAACTGAGAATCCAGAAGAGTGCCTTTTAGACTGAGAACCTAGAAAAGAGTGCTTTTCTAGACTACTTTAGCAAGTGGATGCTAATGTCTCTAAACCCATCAAGAAACAATAAAACAAAGTCAAGATGATGAAAATAAAATAAAATGTGTACTTTACCATTGGAAAAACAACTGACCTGGAAAATAAATTGAAGAGATATAATTTAAGATTTATTCAATTACCTGAAATCCATGATCATAAAAAAGACCTTGGATATCATATTTCAAGAAATATATCTGTTTTTTTTTTAATTTAGCTTTTATTTTTCCATTTTCATTTAGGTATTTGCTTTTAAAACAGCAAAGGTATTTTATCAGTATTCTCTCTTTCCTCATACTGACCTCTCTTTTAACAGAGAGTTTCAAGAAATTATCAAAGAAAAATGCCCCAGTATCTTAGCTAAGAGCATAAAAGGAAAATAGGAAGAATTCACCAATCATCTCCTGAAAGAGATCCTAAAATTATAACTCTCAGGAATATTATAGCCAAATCCAGAACTCCTAAGTCAAGGAGAAAATACTGTAAGCAATCAGAAAAAAACAATTCAAATGTGTTGGAGCTACAAACAAGATTAAATAAGACAACAATTTCCATGTTAAAGGAGTAAATTCTGGAAAACAAAGAAGCTAGGATTGTATCTAAAAATAATCCACCAAGCAAAGAATGGATAATATTTAATGAAGTAGAGAATAAGCATTCCTAACAAACAGATCAGAGCTGAATAGAAAATGTGATGTTTAAATGAGATTCAAGAGATGCACAAAAGATAAAAATGAAAGAGAAATCACTAGTCTCCATAAGGTTAGACTGTTTATATTCTTTTATGGAAGATGATACATGTAACTTCTAAGAACCTTATTATTAAGGTAGTTAGAAGGATTTTTATACAGAAAGAAGGTATAGGAATGAGTTGATTATGTTATAATAATGTAAAAAAAATGAATGGATGAAAAAGAGAGATGCCCTGAGATAATGGGGTAGGGAGAGGCAAAATGGGGAAAATTATCTCACATACAAAAGGTATTCAAGAAAGAGTTTTTACAATGAAGGGAAAAATAGGGTGGAGATGGTAATGGTTAATTCTTGAAACTTAATCTCATTAAATTTGGTTGAAAGACAAGAAAATGTATAAAATATTCATATATGCATATTCAGATATATATTTATACACATACATACATATAATTAGTTGGATATAGAAATCTATCTTACCAAAAAAGAAACAGGAGGGGAAGGGGATAAAAGAAAGTAAAGATGGTCATAAAATGAAAAGTAACAAGGGAGGATGTGGTCAGAAGCAAAACAGACATTTTAGGAGTGACACAAAAAAACAAAAGGATAAAAAGAAGAAAATGGGAGGGGGTGAATAAATAATTAATAATCATAGCTATAAATGTGAGTGACATAAGCTCAGCCATAAAGTGGAAATGGATAGCAGAATGGATTGGAAACCAGAATCTGTTAATATGTTTTTCACAAGAGACACATTTTAAACAGAGAAAAACACACACAGAATTAAAATAAGTGGCGATAGCAAGATCTATTATGCTTCAGCTAAACTTTAAAAACAGGGCAGGAATAACAATCATGATAATCAGACAAAGCAAAAGCAAAAATAGACCTAATTAAAAGAGGTAGTCAAGAAAATTATATTTTTATAAAATAATAGATAATGAAGCAATATCAAAATTTTTATAGCAAATTTCTATGATAAGGGCTCAGTTTTCAAATATGTGTGAAATTGAATCAAATTTATAAAAATTAACACCATTCTTCAATTGATAAATGGTCAAAGAATATGAACAGGCAGTTTTCACAAAAAGAAATCAAAGGTATCTGTCATCACATGAAAAAAATTCTCTAAATCACTTATAGAGAAATGCAAATTAAAACACCTTTGAGGTGTCATGTCACACTTGTCAGAAATGACAAATATCAGGTAAGGTGGGAAAATAGGTAATGAACTTTTGCTGGAGTTGTGAAATCCATTGTGTCCAGCTGAGTCTAACTGTTCTGGAAAACAATTTGGAATTTCACCTACCAACACCATTAGTATGTATGTATCCCAAAGAAAAAATGAAAAAGACCTCTATGTATGAAAATATCTATGGCAGTTCTTTTTTTGGTGGCAAAGAATTGGAAACTGAGAGGAAGTCCATCAAGGTATAGCTATGCAAATTGTGGTATAGAATATTAGGGGAATTAATGAAGGAAAAATGCGAAGAAAGGTGGCTAGCTATATTAGATCTCCAATTATAATATAAAGTGATAATCAGCAAAACTATCTGATACAGGCTAAAAAATGGAGTAGTAGATTAATGGAATAGATTAGGTGAACAAAACACAATAATCTAGTGTTGGATAAATCCAACTTCTGAGCCAAAAACTCACTATTTGACAAAAACAGCTAAAAAAAATTAGGGAAAAAAAAAGTATGGCAGAAACTAGGCATAGACTAACATCTCATATCATATAACAAAATAAGCTCAAAATGGATACATAATTTAGACATAAAGGGTGATGCCATATGCAAATTAGGAGAGAAAAGAATAGTTTACTTGTCAGATCTATAGAGAAAGAAAAAAATTAGGACCAAATAAGATTTTAAGATTTAAAATCTTGTAATGATGTAAAATGAATAATTTTGATTATATTAAAACATTTTTCACAGAGCCAAAACAACCAAGATTAGGAAAAAATTTTAAAAACTGGGAAACAAATCTTTACAGCTAATGTCATTGATAAAGACTCCATTTCTAAAATACATAGAGAACTGAGTCAAATGTATAAGAATATAAGTCATTCCCCAACTGATAAGCAATCAAAAAATATGAGCAGGTAGTTTTCAGATGAAGAAAATCAAAATTATCTATAGTCATATGACAAAAGGCTCTAGATCACTATTGATGAGAGAAAAGCAACTTAAAAAAATTTTGAGGTACTAACACACCTATCATACTGACTAATATGACAGAAAAGGAAAATTATAAAAGTTGAAGGGAATGTGGGAAAATCAGAACACCATTGCACTGCTGGTATAGTTGTGAACTGATCCAACCATTCTGGAGAGTTATTCTGGAGAGAAATAAGCAGGCAAATTTCAGAAAACTTGAATTTACATGAACTGATGCAAAGTGGAGTAGAACCAGGATATCATTGTACACAATAACAGTAATGTTATAAAAGAATCAATTGCAAATGGAATTTGCTATTCTCAAAAATGATGTTTCCAAGGGATTCCAAGGGAATGCAAGGGACATTAGTATTCAGAGAGAGAACTGAAAGAACCTGAGTACATATCAAAACATTATTTTCACTTTCTTTTCTTTCATGTTTTTCTTCCTTTGGGTCTGTTTCTTCTTTTACAACATGACTAAGTATGTTTTAAAAAATTGCACATATATAATCCATCAAATTGCTTACTCTCTTAATGAGTGGGGAGGCATGGGAAAGAACAAACTCAGAATTCAGATTTTTAAAGTATTTTATTTTTCCAAATACATGCAAAGATAGTTTCCAACATTCGCCTTTGCAACACCTTGTGTTCCAAACTTTTTTCTCTCTTCCCTTGCCTCTTCCCCAAGACAGCAAACAATCTGATATAGGTTAAACATGTGCAATTCTTTTTTTTTTTTTTAAGCTGAGACAATTGGGGTTAAGTGACTTGCTCAGGATCACACAACTAGGAAGTGTTAAGTGTCTGAGGTCAGATTTGAACTCAAGTCCTCCTGGCTTCAGGGCTGGTGCTCTAACTATTTCACAACCTAGCTGCCCCATGTGCAATTCTTCTGAACATATTTCCGTATTTGTCATGTAGCACAAGAAAAATCAGATCAAAAGGGAAAAAAAAAACACTAGAAAGGAAAAAAAAGCAAAACAGCAATAACAACAAAGAATGAAAATACTATGTTTTGATCCACATTCAGTCTTCATAATTCTCTGAATGTGGATGGTACTTTCTGTCACAAATCTATTGGAATTGCCTTGAATCACCTCATTGTTGAAAAGAAACAAGTTCATCACAGTTGATCATCGCATAATCTTGTTGTTACTGTGTATAATGTTCTCTTGGTTCAGTTCACTTTGCTTACCATGAGTTCATGTATCTTTCCAGACTTTTCTGAAATTGATCTGTTCACCATTTCTTACAGAACAATAATATTCCATTACATTCATATATCATGACTTATTCAGTCATTCCCCAACTGATGGACATCCACTCAAGTTCCAAGAACTAACTTTTCAAAATGAATGTTAAATTTTTTCTTTTAATTGAAAAAAATTAAATACTATGACAAAGAAATTGTGATATATATTGTGATAGAACACTATTGTGTTATAAAAAATGACAATGGGGATGATTTCAGAAAAACCTGGGAAGATCTATATGAACAGCTACAAAGAGAAGTAAGCAGAGCCAGGAGAATACTGTAGAAAAGAACAACATTGTAATGATGATCAACTATGAAAGATTGAGCTATTATGATCAAGACAATAATCCAAGGCAATTGTAAAGGACACATGATGAAAAAATGCTACCTATCTCCAGAAAGAAAACTAGTGAATTCAAAATGCAAATTGAAAAATAATTTTCTCACTTTATTTTTTTTGGTTTTTTTCTGACATGATTAATATGGAAATGTTTTACATGATTTAACTTTTATAATTGATATCATATGGCTTGCTTTCTTGATGAGTGATGGAGGATTGAAGGCAAGAAAGAAAATTACCAAAAAAAAGAATGTTAAAAAAGAAGAAAACAGGAAGAGGTTTATTATCTTTATTTTATAATTGAGGAAACCAAAGCAGATGTCTACTAAATTATTTGCTCAGGGTCATAAAGCTGGAAAGTGTCTGAGGCTCGATTTGAACTCAGAATTTCTCTGATTGTAGGCCCAATGTTTTATCCAATCTGCCACTTCTAGTGCAAACTAATGTTTGTCCTCTAGCATTACCATTCATCTATCCTATATGCATTGTATGTGTCCACTTATTTATATTTATCTCCTCCACATTAGAAGATGAGCTCTTTGAGATCAGAGAGTCTCAAGGCCTTTGAGAAAGGAGGCTGCTTTTAATTTTCATTGAATTACTAGCACTTAGCAAAGTTGTTGGAGGACCCCCAAAAAGTAAGGGGATAAGCTTGTCCTTGAACAAGGATCAAAGGGTGTGTGATTCCTTTAGAAACATGAGACCCCGAGGCATGCTGGAGATTGCTATTAATGGTTTCATTACTGGCCTTAGAAAACAGCAGACTTCAAGGAAGCACTCTGTTGATAAGAGACCATACCTTCTGTATATGGATATCTCTTTTCAGTACAAGCTTATTGCAAATGATGGGTGTGGGCATATGGAAGGGCATGATCACAGAAGGAGGGAAGGAGGCAAGGAGGAGGGGTCAGGTGATGAGGAGAGGCAAGACCTGGAGGAGGGACTACACAAGGGGCAGGGCTACCCTAGGAGAAGAAAGATATAACAAAGGTGGGTAGTAAGGGCAATGGGGCGGCTATAGAAGAATTGGGGCTGAATAAAGAACCACCATGATCTACATTCTTCTGGTTTGACTCTTCTTGTGACCAGCTCTAATTGGCCAAATGGGCATGGAAGCTCCGGAGGTGAGATAAGTCCTGATACCCATAAATTTGTTAATTTAGATAGAAATTTTTTTTATTAATACTTTTTATTTGCAAAACATATGTGTGGGTAATTCTTCAACATTAACCCTTGCAAAGCTTTCTGTTACAGATTTTCCCCCCCACTCCTCACCACTCCCCTAGATGGCAGGATATTCACTACATGTTAATCATGTTAAAATACTTAATAAATTGAATATATGTATAGTTATTGCCACAAATCATTTTTTGTGCAGGAGAAATCATATCTATGAGAAAGAATAATCCGATAAAGGAAATACAATGCAAGCAAACCTCAATAGAAAACATGAAAATGTTATGTTGTGGTCCACATTTCACATCCCTCTCTCTGGGTGTATATGGCTCTCTTCACTGAGCAATTGGAACTAGTTTGAAGCATTTCATTGTTGAAGAGAGTCATGTCCATCAGAACTGATCATCATATAGTATTGTTGTTGCCGTGAATAATGATCTCCTGGTTCTGCTCACTTCACTGAGAATCAGTTCATGCAAGTCTCTGCAGGCCTCTCTGAAATCCTCCTGCTGGTCGTTTCTTACAGAACAATAATATTCCATGACATTCATATACCATAATTTATTCAGCCACTCTCCAATTGATGGGCATCCACCCAGTTTCCAGTTTCTAGCCACTACAAAAAGGGCTGCCACAAACATTCTTGCACATGTGGGGCCCTTTCCTTCTTTTATGATTTCTTTGGGATATAAGCCCAATAGAAACACTGCTGGGTCAA